>CAIGRB010071583.1:0-69817 GCA_903798255.1 Fraxinus quadrangulata | reverse complement strand
ACTCATGATATATTGATGGAAAAATAAAAGAAGCTAGATGATGACATTGACAACTTTGCGTATAATTTGGTCAGTAGTAGATTTTTGAAAGCTAAGATGAAATGACGCTGATAATTGGCCAAATTTCTTAGCTTTAGAGGTGGAGATTGTGTTTTGAATTTGATCATGGAATTGTGAAATTATTGTTGTGTTATGGATAGCCTTTTGATTTGGATTTATCTAGAAATTTAATAGAAAAACAGTAGGAAGCATATTATTAAGCATTTTGTTTTGAATTTGTGACCAGTTCTGAACATAAGTTGACATAGAAGAATTTTATTGATCGGAATACAGAAGAGCTATCTAATGGAAGTGGGATGAAGAACCTTGAAATAAATGAACTGCCCTGTCCAAAATCCCATGCTGCCATTACAAGAAAAACTTATAGATAGACCACGTGATTTTTTTAATTTTATTTTTCGGAATTAACGAGTATTAATCTAACTTTAACCTAATTACTCTTGGAAGCCCATGTAGTGCCTGTTCAGCTGGTGGGATCATGATCCTTAACATGGGAAAAATAGTTCAAATCTCTGTCATATGATGCATTCAAATAGTAAAAGGAAAAGAATAGCTACTGATGCTATTTCAGATGCAAATGCATTTCATATGCAGCCTAGTATTCATGTTGTCACATGTTATGCAAGCTTGTGTAGTAATTTCTATCCTGGGTTAGAACCGCTTCCCCAGTATCCCACTCTTGATACTGGTGATTTCTTAATTTCTGGAGATACCATAATTTAACACATCCTGAGAAAGTTTGCACATCTATTCCATCAGTTGTCTAGTTGTTATCATGAAAGAAGTTTTTGTAAATTAGTTATCTTTAAAGTATGTCAATTGAGCTGGTTTTGACTAATGTTATTGTAGGTTTTGCATTTGCTTCGAAGATATTTGGGCGAATATGTCCATGGACTGTCTTCCGAGGCCTTGAGGATTAGCGTTTGGAAAGGTTTGTATTGGCCTTCTCATTTATTTTTTAGATCTTATGATTTTTTTATTTCATCCTATACATCAATCCCACTGTTGTTTTGGTCTTTTCATATCTACGCCTATGAGTTCTGCTCTAGCTTTATACCTCTGATTTGTTCAACTCCATTCTTCAAACTTGAAAATTTAATTAGAGAGTATAAAATCTGCATTTTGAAAGATAACATACGAATAAAAGGTGTGTTTTTAATGATCGACGTGGCAATTTTTCTTTTGCAGAGAAGTTGGATGTTTGAATTTTTTGATGTATCACGTATACATGCCTCCTCTCTTGCCCACCCTCATTTCCGAAACAGTTGGCACTTAGACTAACCTTTGTTTTACCTATAAAAAGAGATTTTGCATTAGCACGTATCTCTGTGTCTGTATTTGCAGGTATCTAGCCTACACGTCTTCATATTTTTTTCTTCAATTTTAAATGTCAATAAGAGCCAATAATGTTTTACAGACATTCGTGGAACATCTCTTTTAAAATTTTGTGTAGTTTCCTTTCTTTTAACATTTGTTACCAATGGTTATTGGGTTCGTCATTCGTGCCATATGGTTAACCTTCTAGTTCACTTTGTTCAAGTTTCTGTTCTTCTGGTGCCCTTTGTTGGCACGATTACAAATCTCACAATACATTTCATCGAGTACAAAAAAATAATAACAACTTTAGAAATGAAACAATTTTTATTGGTTAAAAAAAATTGGATTTTTTATCCGACTTTGTATACTTGGTTTAATGCCGTGGCTAGTAATCCTATAGAAGGGCTGCCTAACTTCATGTTTTTTCTTTCTTTTTTAAATTGGTAATACACTTCCTGGGTATTCTTTTTTGATTAATGAAATTATCTAATTACCTATAAAAAAAAAAAAATAAAATTTGGAGTAGGTTTTGGAAAATGAGTAAAAATCAAAGGGAAGCAAGATTAGCAGCTGGTACTTTTAGCTGCTTTTATGGTGCTCTGGATTTTATAAGTTCTCTTAACTCAATGTAGCTTTAGATTGTGAGTGTTGCGTTAATAATGGTTTTGTTGGTCAAATTGCTTTCTTGAAGGTGATGTAGTTCTCAAAGACTTGAAACTAAAAGCAGAGGCGCTGAATTCACTAAAACTTCCTGTTACAGTGAAAGCTGGTTTCCTTGGTACTATAACATTGAAGGTAACTTTTTTACTCCTTTGGCTGCTGTCTGGCTAGTGACTATACAAGAGATTTTGCTTGATCATTTCTTTACATTATGTTGTGTGTCAGGCTATTACTCTTCTCATAGAGTTTTATTAACTCGAGCAATAGTTGATAGTATCCTTATTTCATATATATTTCTTCTCTCTAATAGAAATAGATGCACTTGCTTTAATAAATCAGGGAAGATATGTAGGTTATTTTTCCATTTTATTTAAGAAATCTGCCTAAAAACTTGTCTAGCATTAGTGTGAATTTTTGTTGCTCAGAATCTGCCTAAACACTTGTCTGCAAATTTTGTTTATATTATTACTGCTCTAAATGTGAGCGTTCTAAGGATCAAGAACAAGGTGATTTTCTTTATTTCGATTCGCAATGCCCAAAAGTCGATGAAAAATTTCGAGTTTTGCTTAATCGAGTAATTATCATCTATGTATGTACTGACAAAAGGGAACATGTAGTTGACCTTATCATGGGGTAAAGATTTGTGTACCAAGGCATCACTATGTCATGTCCCGTGATGCTCGGACTCTAAATTCCGGCCGGAGCAGTCGTGTTGACTGGACCCGACATGGTTATGGGTATTGGGATATGGGGCAGACACGGCAAAAATCAACTGGACACGGCCAGGAGTGGAACTTGTTGGAGCTTGGCTGCCGCCATTGTTGTTAAGCGTAAAACCAGGAAGTCGCGAAGCTTGATGAAGGCTTAGGGAAGGAGGAAAGTGTGTGGACTTTGGCCTTTTTTTTTTTTAAACGTTGGGCCGTTTTTTTTCTTTTTTAAATTTTGGGCCTTTTTACATAGACAGAGGAAGAGTATTGACTTGATTGTTTTAAATTTCAGAAAGAATATTGACCTGAGTGAAGATTGTAGAGATATTTTTAGGGTTTTCAGTTTTCCACTTCACACTCCTGTGCATAAAATGGGCCGGCAGATAAGCCCACTTTAACTATGAAGTCCTAATTTTATTTTGTAGGCTTAAAGAAAAGTTATAATTTTTTCGTTGATTATCTTTAAAAATATACAAATTTTTATTTTCTTGTTTCATTTTGGGATCTGAAACTATGCTCCAAATGCTGATTTTATTATTATTTTTTTGTTTCTGGAATTTTCTTGGTCTATTAAAGGATTAAATAGTTTCTTTTTATATTTAGAACTATTGAATTCATTTATTTTAGTCCTTTTGAAGTTTGAAAGACGTACTCACGTATCCGTGTTCGAAATTTGGACTATTTTCCACAATGTTTTCGTATCCTACATTTTAGAAAATAAAAGATCTGATACTTGGATACGTACCCATACCCGAGTCCGAGCATCATAGGTCATGTACTTGTCATGAGGCTACAAGCACTTCCAGTTGCAAGGTGAGGATTTTGAGGTTGGTTACGATGAATGTACGTTGCGTACGGACACAAGATCGCAAAATTTGGTTACATTAGTGGGTAACGAATTTAAAGTTTGTGACTCGATTTCTCGTATGTGATACAGTATTACTGTGACCTGTCAATTGTGTAATTTGAGTATCATAACCCTTCTTCTTTCTCTCCATTTCACCTAAAAAGGAAAAGTAATTTTGAATGCTGTTTTCTCTCCCATTTGGGTACTTGCTCTTCACAATGACTTCAACCACAAATGTTTAGAATACTTATATCATAATCCTTTATTAAATGACAGGTTCCTTGGAAAAGTCTTGGTAAGGAGCCCGTCATTGTGCTAATTGATCAGGTTTTCATTCTTGCTCATCCTGTGCCTGATGGAAGGTCTCTGAAGGTTGGAATGTTTTCATTTTACTTCTTGGAAAAAAAAGTAGAGTCATTTTTAATTTACTTTACATCTTCAATACTGCTTACCTTTACATTGTATCTTTTATAAGGAAGAGGACCAGGAAAAGCTTTTTGAGGCCAAACTTCAACAAATCGAGGTGGGTATTTCTTTTGATATATTTTTTCTTCACCGTACATTTTCTGTTTTGTTTGGAAATGTGCCGATGTATGGAGAATTCTTAGTGTGTGGTTACAATGTGCCATCTCTCTATTTTCCAAGTTAACTCAAATCTTGTCAGAAAATTGGGCAGCATTATAACCCAAGATATTTTGGCCCATAAGTTCTCTGGTGGATGTTCCTTTGAGTATAATTTTCTTGTTTTCGTTGTTCCTTTAAATAAATTTTACCCTGCTTTAGTAATAGATCAGCTGTTGCTTGCAGTGGTTTGCATCAATAGATTCGGTATAATTGGAGTTCTTTTTTCCATTTGTGGCTTGCTTTTCTGTATTCATTTTTCAGTTCACAGGACCACTGGTCCTTGGACAATTTTTTTTTTTAACGCTATTATTTACCCATACCTGCCTTAGTTTTCCTTTACTATTATTTGCCTATGTTTGTGTTTTTATCTTCTCTTAACTCTTTATTTTTAATTATGTAGGAAGCAGAATCAGCGACCCTCGAAGCATTATCTAGATCAAACAAGGGAAATGTATGACTGCGATTCTCTAAGTTTACTCTGTGCACCTCTCAATATATCTTCTAATTTAAAGTGTGAACCAAACTATTACGTTAATATGGCGACAAAGGAGGCCAACCAAAATTTTGGAGTGGAGGGTATGGTATCCGAATTCATTGGGCTTCTAATGGGATTTAACTTTAAGCTTGTTGTAGTGTCTTCAGTTTATATTTGTTGCATTTGGTAGGATATAAAATAATATTTTTCAAGATTCGTGGAGAAACAGGAAAAACATGGGAATGGTTTATGAAGTAATATATAAAGTGAAGCTCTCCCCTCCTCTCTCCTTTTCAACACATGACTATACAGGATAGAAATTCTTTAGTACCTTAGTTGATCAACTAGCACTGGGATCTGATTTGTTGGATGTGCCTTTTTTTTTTTCATGCTCTTGGTGAATTTTTGTGTATGTAATGCTATTAAGATCTAGACATTGACCACTTCTGGTTTAGTTTCATCCCTTGAAGTTGGTTAACCTTTGAACATATAAGAGCGAGCTGTTGTCATTCTGTTTCTCATGGCTGACACATAATAGTTATCAACCAGTTTAGTTTCGTATATCGTCCCTAAAGTTTACAAAGGGATTGCTTCTGCCTTGTGAAGTCCGTCTGCTCATTAAGCGCCTATGTGTAAATGTATGCATGGGTTAAAATAAATGGGTTTGTTTTGAGCTTTACTCATTTCTTTCCCTTTTGATCAGTAAATTTTATTTTTTAGGTGCACAAGTATTAACTAGATGTCCTGTAAGATTATTCATGATTGAAGCAAAAAGATTATGACTGAGGGTACAACCTTGATACTAGCCTAAAGTAATACAAATTTCTAAACTACTATCCCTCTAGACCTCCCCCTTGTGATGACTGCTAAATATCCTTAGTAGTGTTAATATATTTTTTAGCTCTCTCTCTCTCTTCCCATCTAAAACCTATAGGATCAATAATGGCCATGGTGTCTCATATTTGTACGATTGGGTGATTTTTCTAACTTGAACATTCAGTATATATGCAGTATGCATGGATTTCTGTAACTTCCTCCTTTTACTTGTTGCTGTCTTGTTGAAGCTCTTTCTATTTTATTTGTCTTATTTCTAGAGGAATCCATTAATGTCTTCCATTTGTATCCTTTGCAGTCATGTATGTGAAAGCTAGTCTAGATTAGCCTATCATTTGACTCAATCATTGTTACTTTTTGCAGCCATCAAGTGGAAATTCTTGGCTCGGCTCACTTATTTCTACAATTATTGGAAATCTCAAGATAACCATTAGTAATGTTCATATTAGATATGAAGATTCCGTGAGGTTTGTTTATCTGTTGTTGTTAACTGGATTTCTTATTACAACTTATATTATTTGTTTGGTCGCTTGAATGGCTTCTTATTTATTGCTTTCAGGATTCTACAAAACTTTATTGTTTTAATGACTGTTTTTCATCTTCTGTCCTTTTCTTTCTATATTTAATGACACCATGGTTTTCCAGCAATCCTGGGCATCCATTTTCTTGTGGTATTACCTTGGCGAAGCTTGCTGCAGTGACGATGGATGAGCAGGGAAATGAAACCTTCGACACAAGTGGTGCTTTGGATAAATTGCGCAAGGTATGCTCCATGGTATTCTTGTATGTTATCTTTTCTAAAATTGATATACTTGGTTGGCTCTTGATACCTTTATCTGTGGTGTAGTATATGTGGTGGGTTTTAGATTGAATGAAACAAATAGTACATCATGAGTATATATAATTTGATATTAGATGTGGGGTCTGAATATCTTTTTTTTCCGGGTCAGAGAGATTTGAACTTGTTATTTTTGTTATATATTCTCGTGTTGCAGTGGTGGAGATTTGGGAGGTCAGTTTTATGCCACCTTCCACTCGTTCTCTTGAGTTTGATTTTATATACGATCGGGGTAATGTAACCCCCATTAGCCTTTCTTGGTGGAGCCTGAAAACTCACCGAGGCAGTGTTAATGTTTTGCAAAAAAAAAATTATGTATTACTATGCAGTTTGTGAATCATCTTCTATATTATCTAGGTACACTGGTGATCTTATATTTGCCATTCCATTAAGTTTGAAATGCATCCTGTTAGGATCTGGAGTGACCAGGCACTAAGATTCCAAGTTCTAATAATAATTAAGTCTTTGATACATAATTCTCTTCCCATGGTTATGGTTGTAATGGTATCAACATGTTGGTTAGTGCTTCGTCGACTTAATTAAGCATCTCTACTACTGATCACTGTTACAGGCTCTTTTCTCCCAAAATACAAGATATGCTTTGTGTTTTGCTTGATGCCGATATCTGACTTAGATGGTCGTTTTATTTTACTCTCTTTATGGTTTTGATGTAGTCATTGCAACTTGAAAGGCTTGCAATTTACCATGATTCAAACCGTGATCCATGGATGTTGGAGAAGAGATGGGAGGATCTTAGCCCTAAGGAGTGGATTGAGGTACATTCCCATTTTACAGCAACACACTGGTTGTATTATTTTGATACTTTCACCCCCATGTTTACAATCTTTAATGATGACTGGGACCCAAAGTTCAATGTGATTAAAACCTGGAGTTTTATGCATTCAGCTAAAAATATCGGCATGGGTTACTTGTTATCTGAGTTATATTGCTCCTCTCTCTTTCTACTCATTTTATGTCTTTGCTTATTTTGTTTTTTAGATCTTTGAAGATGGTATAAGTGAATCTGCAAATGCAAATGGCGATACTATGATGTCTTCCTGGTCTCAGGACCGCAGCTATTTAGTTTCACCTATCTATGGCGTTCTTCAATATCATCGTCTGGGGAACCAAGAGAGAAATGATCCCAGTGTTCCTTTTGAGAAGGCTTCCCTTGTTTTGAATGATGTTTCTTTGACAATCACTGAGGTCGTTAAACTTGACTTACTGTCCTCTACTCATCGTTCATGTAATATGTGTTTTCTGATTATGTTATGCTACTTTTTGTAGAATGTGAATATGATGCTTTAATGTGAGAAACAAAATTGAAAATGCAATCTTACTCACTTCCTCAATGTTTTTCCAATTCTTATTATCAACTCTCGTTGAAAGAAAAAAAATGTGAATTATTGCATCTAGTGTAAGTTTCTCTGCCACTCAATCTGTATGGTTTTTTGCATGGAATTTAACTACTGTTTCCAATCAAGAAAGAAGAAATTCAATAGAACTGTAAATATTTCTTGCTCTGCTACATAGGCCAGTACAGTTTTTCCTTTGTGGCCGAACTCTTTTTGTGATGGCTCTAATTTCAACAGTAAAATGTCCTCGCTATCAGAAAATTAATCGTGGTTTCTCATGATTGTCCAATCTTAATTACTTCTCCCAGTCCTATCAATTTCCAAATAAATGAAATAAAATTTATTATTTTATCTTTCTTTAATCTTTCTTCATATTTGTTTAATGCTGTGGAGTGTGCATTTCCATAACCTTTCTTCTTCCAGGCTCAGTATCATGATTGGATAAGACTTATGGAGGTCATTTCAAGATATAAGATGTACATTGAAGTTTCTCATTTGAGACCTACGGTGCCGATTTCAGAGTGTGCCACATTATGGTGGCATTATGCAGCTCAAGCTGGATTGCAGCAGAAAAAAATGTGGTAATTTTCATGAATAAGTACAAATAGATGAGTATTGCTGTCTATATTTATGTTTGTCAATGTAGAAATCTGCATAAACCGTTTCATGTTTATTTATTTTATTCCGAAAGTCGAGTAGAAATTGCATCACACTTTATGAAGATCCCCCCCCCCCCCCCCCCCCCCCCCCCAAAAAAAAAAAAAAAGGTAACTTACATATGTATATCCTGGCAGTTATCGATTTTCTTGGGACCAAATCCAACGTCTATGTCATCTTCGTCGGCGCTATGTGCAGTTGTATGCTAATTACTTGCAGCAGTTACCGAATCTTGATAATTCGGAGATTAGAGATATTGAGAGAGATCTTGATCCTAAAGTTATTCTATTGTGGAGGTATGTCTCTGAAGTATAATTTCTGTGTAGTTCATTGAAAAATGGGATAGAAGTAAAAAATATTTATGCAAGAATAATGTACACTGTACTTCTAGCTCATACCTGCTTATCCATTTATGTAAATTGATTCATCTTATTTATTATTATCAAAGGGATGTGGTGTAATGCATGTGATAACTATATATTAAGATGCTGATTTTTAGAAGTACTCAATGTTTCCCCCTCTTTTGGCTGCATGTGCCTGTTATGGCCCCTGTTTTTGATAAGTGCAAACTCGAGTGATGATGTGGTTCCTGATTTTTTTCATAGGTTTCTTGCCCATGCTAAGGTCAAATCTGTTAAGTCGAAGGAGGCAGCTGAACAGAGGATGGTTAGAAAGAGAACCTGGTTTTCTTTTAGATGGTCTGTTGTTGTTCCACTCATTAATTGTTTTCTCGCTGCAGCTTAACTCTTCCTTTCTCTTTTCATGCTATATCTCTCTCTCTCCCCCCTTGAAATGGATCAATGGTTTTCATAAACTCAGTTTTAATAATTTCAGTAATTGCACAGAAGGTGTTTCTTCCGTTAGCACATGATAAAATGCGTACTATACATAAATATCATCATTTCTGGTTGTAGTTCAAATCTTATTGATGCCTGTTTGTCATCTTCCTTTTATTGTTGTATCTTGTCGCCTTAGGGGAAATCCTTCTGAGGAGGACTCTGCAGAGAACTCCGCAATGGACACTTCATCTCTGTCAGTAGAGGAAAGATTGAGTAAAGAAGAATGGGAAGCAATCAATAAAATACTGAGCTACCAGCCAGATGAGGATTTGTCATTACATGTCAGGAAGGATATACAGAATATGATACAATATATGATAATTGTATCTATCAGTAAAGTGGCTGCCAGGATCATCAATATTAACCACACTGAGATTGTTTGTGGTAGATTCGAGAATCTCCATATATCCACTAAGTTCAAACATCGGAGCACCCTCTGTGATGTAACACTAAAATATTATGGATTATCTGCTCCTGAAGGATCACTTGTGCAGGTTTGTGTTCATGCATTGTAATGTTTACAACGATTTAGAAGAGCAATAAGAGGATAATTTTAGTTCTGCATCATGTTTCAAAAACTTTGACACTTTCCCATCTCTTAAGATTTGGAAAGCAATAGAAGGATAATATTGAGACTGAAATTATCAATAAAGACATTTTTGTTTATGAAACAATCAACTTATTGCTATTTTTCTCCTATAGGCGAAACAAGCATGTTTTCTTTGGATATGTTGAAATTAAATCAATATTTAGAAAGAGGAAATGGCTTACTTTTATGTTTACTAGGTTTTTATTTGGTTTCTGGAAACGTTTTTGCAAACTCTTGACCCCACATTAAAATATGGGGAATGAATTTACGACTTTCGCATATGTTGGTGCTAAAGAACCCACACGCTTAAGCTTTTTGGGCATTTATTTGGCTCAATTTGATGATGCTTGTGTGGGTCTTGAGGCGCCGATTGTGGGAAAGGATCCATGATACAGCACATTCCTTTGAAACTTATTATGCAGATGAACTTTATACCAGAGTCTTGATCGTCTAGTATAATTGAGTTCTAAATTGTTCGGATAATCTGAAGAGGTCACTGGTTCAATTACTGGCCAAAACTATCGAGCCAGTTCAAATCACTCCGTAATATATCATCTTATTGTATTAATTTAAAACATTCTTGCTTTTGATGTTCTATGGAGTAACTAAATTGTGAATATATGAAGCTTATAATGTTAACTTGGGACCACGCTAGGAGTTCATTCGACTTTGTTGGTTTTATAAGTTGGATACTATCGTTATCTAACGTGGAAAGGGATATTTTTTGCAGAGTGTCTACAGTGAGCAGAAGGTGAATGCATTGGCAGCTAGTTTTGTGCACACACCAGCTGGAGAAAATATAGACTGGAGGCTTTCAGCAACAATTTCTCCCTGTCATGTTACGGTGATCTATTTTAATTTTTCTGATCCAGTAAATTAATCTGACTATTATATATAAAAACATGCAGCAGATCCTGTTTTCTTGTTATTTATAAGGAAAAGAATGAGAGCATTTTCTGATGTTAGTTCATGTTGTGGGAATTCTGTGGCTAACTGTTTTTCTTTCTTCTCAATAGACTTAATCTTATAATACACTTTCGGATATGATACCAATATATTTCTTTCAGCTACCCACTAAGAGTTGGTCTTCAAGAGGTTTTCTTGAGGAAGGGTGAAGATATAGCCTTCCATAGAAAACTTACCATATCAAAATTTCTGGAACTTAATTAATGAAATGTGAATAGTGCCAATTATTGTTAATTTGTGGCTCAATTGTGTTATGTGCTCGAGACATAGTACGAGTACCCTAGTTATTGCACAAATGTAGAGCGAGAATTGCAAACATAACTTTTAGTGGTGGTGTTTTAACAAAGATACATTTACTACTAACGATATGAGAGAAGACCTTAGAAAATGTTTATTGTATTTCAAAATAATGAAGACAAAGCAATATAAATACAACTACCATACATGACATAATTTTTTTCATCTTCCTTGTACTAACTCTTAATTTCCCTAGACACCTATTTATAACCACCTCTTCATTTCCTCTTACCTATTTACAACTTGTTATTGTCACTAACCTAAATAAATAGGCGATTAATAATACAATATGTAGGCAACTATCATAAATATGAAGAGCGTGTTTGAGCCCCCTTTTTTTTTGCCCAAAATGCATTTTGGAATAGTATGATGGAGGAGGTGTGGTTAAAAAATAAAGAAAAGTTTGGCTTGGAGTTATTTTCATATAACAAATATTTACTCTTCTTAATTCTCTTTAAAAGATTTCACCTACAAAAATCAAAACTAACAAATTATTGATTTTATTAAAAATCAAAACTAAGAAATTTTTGATTTTATTCTTGTAAAGGTACAATTTGAAAGAATTTAAATTGATGTTCCTAGTGTGTCTTTGTCATACTTTTTTGGAAAATCAAGGTTCGGCATTCCGTGGCTGTGCTTAGGAAATAAAGATCCTAAAGTAACAAACTTTCAACCCTCCCGTCAAGCTGGATCATAGATATCAATAGCGCCCATCTTTTTAATAATTGCATCAAAAGTGAGAGCATCCTTTCAGTAATGTGTCTGCGAGTTGTTTTGTAGTCACACAAGACTAGTAATAAGCCCTTTGTCAATTTTTTCTTTGATGAAGTGCCTGTGAACTTCATCGTGTTTGACCATATTGAACTGTATTGTGGGGAATACTAATTGCAACCTTGTTCTCACATTAGATCCTCATAGATTCTCCAGGAATTCCAAGGTCACTGAGAATAATCCTGATCCACAAAACTTAACAAATTCCATGTGCTATGGCTCTAAATTTGGCTTCAACACTAGATCTAGCTACTGCCAATTGCTTTTTACTTGTCCATGTTACTATGTTCTTCCCACAAATGTACAATAACCTAATATCGATCGTCTATAAAAAAATAGATCCAATCCAATCAGTGTCATTGTATGCTTCAACGTGTAAATGCCTATTTGGTTTTTGGTCAATAACACAAGCTAATCTCTATGTATGTTAGATCGTAAGGGAAAACATGATATATTTGCTGTATACCTCATTTTAACCTAACTTACACGAGAATTGACCTTAGTTAACCCCAAAAGTTGGGAGTTGGAAGCTTTAATTGTCCAAAGATAAAGTTCAGCCCCTAAAATGGCCCAAAAATTATTATTTCCAAGATTGGACACCTTGACCCTGAATAGCTTCAAAGACAAGATCTGCATGAAAATAATATTTTTTCTCTACCTTCGAGTGTTTTCGTTCGAATTTGTCAGTTACATGAAGATGGTGAATTGTTTGATGCAGCACATGTATCCACACACACTATTCCCTGTTACCTGTTCTCCCTAGTTAGTAGTTTCTAGACTATATCTTTTAATGCAATGTAACTTTGCAGTCCGGGGATCTTTAAGTGTTTTCTTGCCCTTGCTCCCTTCTCCATTCCCTCTTTTTTCTTGTCTGTTTCAACTTAGGTATTCATGTTAAATGCATTTCTTTTGTCAACTATTTGTAGGTTTTCATGGAAAGCTATGATCGCTTTTTAGACTCTGTGAAGAGGAGCAATGCAATTAGCCCTACTGTTGCATTGGAAACTGCAACTGCTCTGCAGGTCTAATTTTGTAACTAGCATATAATGATGTTACTCTCTGTAGTAGGCCGATTGCGTAGGTATTTCACTTTCCTGGTAGAAACTAACAATCATCAACCAATGACTTTGGCAGCATAAGATTGAGAAGGTTACTCGGAGAGCTCAGGAGCAATTTCAACTGGTTTTAGAAGAGCAGTCCAGGTTATTCATTTTCATCATCTGCTTGAACTGAAGACGAATAATGAACTTTTTCTACAATTGGTTTTGTACTTGATCTCCTTAAAAATGTGGTATTGCTCTCTAGATTTGTTCTGGAAAAATTTGTCTTGCAATACTCTTTGCATTTGGAGATCAACTGGGTGCCTTTCAATCGTTATGATGTTCTTAAAAAGTTGTCTTGTCCTCAGCACTTTTTGTTGCTTTTAGATAGCTTTCACTGCAAGCGCAAGCTCTTTGCTTGATTCGTCTCATTATTATATAAGACTAAATCTTCCACAATAACATTGTTGGATGTGTTAGAAGTTCTTGACTCTCTTTCTTTCTGGTAATAGCTTCTATGATTCCAAATTATAAGAAATTATATAGAGTGAAGAAAAGGCTACACAATGATACTGTAGGACTGGAGGTGCTCACAATGAAAATCTTGAATTAACTCGAAAATAAAAAATAGGATCCCAGCAAAAAGGAAAGAGAAGTAATAATTGGATCTGAAGTATCAGGTTACCCTATTGTAAGATTTTTGTTTATTTATTTTTCTTGGGAGATTGGTTATATCAGATATCATAAACAGCTGGATTGAAAGTCTAATGTGTTTAATTACTGCAGTAATTATAATTTGAACTTTATGTTCTTCCACAAATTTACTTGTAACAAATAGATATGGTTTCTCTAGCATTAGAGAACGTTTTGTTCATTTTATATTTGCTTGCTTTGTATTGGAAATAGTACTTCCCCTCTTATTACATCTTCATATGTTGCATCTTATTGCTTTTGGAAGGTCATGTTTATGCCTCCCTTCCTTTTGTTCATGTGGACTTTGTTTTTATATATGCGGTTGGGGAATCTAAACCCGTATCAACATTCCCTGGTGGCTTCTGAAAACCCGCTAAGGTTGTGTTGGTGTTTTGACTTAAAAAAAAAAAAATTATTTTCTTATGGACTTAAACTTTATTTCAAATATTTCTTCTTCCCTTGCATTTTATTTAGGACAACGATTATTTTAAGCGTTCTCTCTAGACATGGGCTTTAATAATTGATTAACTGATTAGTGAGCGAATTCCTATCCTTCAATAGTTTCTCTTCCCTTCAGTGCTTATTCATTTAGCCATTGAATAAAATTATTCTGTTCTCGTTGTCAGTAAACTAGACCACAAATTTGGAAATTCCATTGCCTTATCTACTTTTCTATTGACATAGCTATGTCATCGGTGTATTAACTTACAACATTATTGACCTTACATCACATTTACAACATTAAGCGTCAAATAACAATAGCCAAATCAAGAAAACATGACATAAACCCTACCAGATGATTGCTAGAGTACCTCTTGTGCGTGATTCAGTACTCTTTTATTTTTATTTTTTTATTAAAAAAGAAATTTATAGTCTGCATAATCGATTTTAATATTCTTAGCTCAACTTTTATTTATTTATTTATTTATGTTCCAAGTCTTTTCTAGTGAATGGCAATTATTTTTTGTGATATCATTTTAGGGATATCTATCTGTAATCAGTCCATTCTCTTAAGACTTGGCTCTGGTACAAAATTAGCACTTCCGTTTGCTGATTTTTCTCTCTTTTAGGTTTGCTCTTGACATTGATCTTGATGCTCCTAAAGTGAGAGTTCCTATAAGATCACATACCTCTGCTACAAGCAATAGCTATCTTCTTTTGGATTTTGGCAATTTTACATTGCACACAAAGGTATTCTATACTTGTTCAGCTTTCGTATTTGCTTTTATGTTGTGTCAGATCCTCTTAACTTTGTTTTTCTTGATTACAGGAGGATGGTCAGCTTCATGATCAGGGCCAGAGTCTATATTCTCGCTTTTATGTCTATGGGAGGGATATAGCTGCCTTTTTTACGAATTGTAGCTCCGAGATACAGTCTTGCACTTTGGCATCCCATCCTCCTGGATCTCCATGTTTGGAAGATGCTGAGAACTTCTATTCCCTTATTGATAGGTGCGGAATGGCTGTAATTTTAGATCAGGTAAATTTCACAAAGTACTTCATTGAGTTTTATGTTAGTATTGTAAGTTAAATTCATCCAGTTGAGGGGTTCAAAATTTTAACTTATTAAATTTTACTGGCTTCTAAGATTAAGGTGCCTCATCCAAATCACCCATCTACACGTGTATATGTTCAAGTGCCAAGCCTTGGCATCCACTTTTCGCCAGCCAGATATTGCAGGCTTATGGAGTTATCGAACATTCTTTATGGTGCAATGCCTAATGCTGAGCAGCCTGCTGTTGGAAACATGCAAACTGAACTTGCCCCTTGGAATCCTCCTGATCTAGCAACTGAGGCTAGAATCCTTGTTTGGAAGGTATGTCGAACACCTAGATAATGGCATATGCTATCCAAAATAAGCAAATAAAATTTGATTATTCACCTATTTCACTTTGATGCAGGGCATTGGCTATTCCATTGCTGCATGGCAACCCTGTTTTCTTGTCTTGTCTGGACTGCACCTTTACGTGTTGGAGTCTCAAATGTCCCACAATTATCAACGCTGCTCAAGGTGCACAATTTGTTCCTTAGTTCCTCTTTCTTAGTTTGCTTCTGCTCTTTTCTGCCAAACGCTTATTTGGACATGAAAAAGCAGTTATTTTTTTTTTTTCGTCACTTTTATTTTGTTCAATGTTATATTGTACTAATTGAGGGAATGCAGCATGTCCGGTAAACAAGTGTATGAAGTACCGCCAATGAATATTGGAGGTTCAGAGCTCTGTATTGCTGTGAGTGCTAGAGGCATCGATACCCAGAAGGTAGGTGATGCTCGATTTCCGTGAGATTCTAATTACATTATATTTTTCAAACTTATCAGTGTATTCAACGGGCTATTCCCCTTCATATTTATCATGTTCCCATATTTCCAATATCTCTTTTTTGCTTTGAAAATTCTGAAATTTTGCTAGAGATTTTTGAGATTCTCTGATTCTAAAACTAACATGGCAAAGAGCATTTAGGTGGGAATCAATTGACAATTGTAGGCTTCCCGCACTTGCCTTGCTTTTTGAGAAGGGTGTAAAAGAAAATATATTGACATAACAAGAGAAAGGATTCATCGAGTTATGTGGAGATCACAAGAAATCAATTCCTATCTATAGGCAAAAAATTATCGAGCTTTTCGCGAACTAGCTTGTAAAATTTATGTTTTAGTATTAACAGTAGGGTGCGTTGCTAAAGCCTGAGTTGATGCTTAGTATGCACGACTTACTCCTTGTTTTCCCTTTTCTATTATTAATTCTTTGAATTTGTCTGGGAATTTGGTGAATAGCTTCATATGTTGGTTTTTGCTATCAATAAGTTAATGCTATCGAAGTCCTAATTGACATGTTTTCTGTTTGCAAAAAGAAGTTAAAAAGGAATGGTAATTTACATATTTTAAATGCCTACGTTATGCTATAAAAACAAATAACTCCTCTCTTTTGTTTTTTTGGTTCAAATAATTCATCAAAGGCTCTGGAGTCTTTTAGCACTCTGATTATAGAGTTTCCGAACAAGGAGGAGAAAGCGACGTGGTTGAGAGGGCTCATACAAACTACATATCGAGCTTCTGTATGATATGAATCATTGTGCTTGTTAGTTATCTTCAGCTCTGATTTTATCGCTATCCAACATTCTAAGTTCATTTGTCTGGATGTAGGCTCCTCCTTCTGTTGTGATACCTGGAGTACCAAGAGATTATGTATCAAAGTTTGCTGAAGCTCCAACGACTCATGCAAATGTAGCTGATCTTGTTGTCAGTGGGACATTGGTAGAAACAAAGTTGTCTTTATATGGAAAGGTTAAGTTATCATATGTTCCCAGATTGATTTTATCTAAGTGCAGTTGTGCTACTGTTATGTGATTTGTAGTTGCTTATAGTTCTCTTGCAATATTCTGTCCTAATATTTGTTTTATTTGCAGATGTTTTATTTTCTTCATTAAAAATTGAAGTTTTAGCAAATACTTAAATCTTTATTTCCTTCATCATATCTTTGCAGGTTGGAGATGAGGAGCACGAGCGGCTTGATGAGATTCTTATCCTTGAAGTCCTTGCTGGTGGAGGGAAGGTTTGTCTTTTTTGTTATGTTGCCAACTTTCTGTGCATTGATTCTTGTCGACTTAGTGCTATTACCTATGTTTCTTGGACTCGGGTGTGGTTGTCGGATACTGGTACATATCTAGGAGTCAGGCCATTTTTTCCCTAAAATCTCAAGTGTCATGTAATTTGTTCTTACTGGTATGATATATTTTGAGCAAAGACTTGCTCTTCTAAGAGAATGCCTAATAGGAAAATGGTTCAGCACATGGTTATCCTTTACCTTGTTGATATTGTATACTGATGTGTGTAATGGCACCAGAGGCCTTTCCATCACATGGCAATTTCTAGGAAACTCGTTTACCAGTACATGTCCAAAATTGACTCTGTACCTGGATAGTTGAGGTGTCCAGGTTGTCTATAAGATTGATTAAATTGAGCATATGTTTGGTCATGTTTATAAACTGCTTATAAATCCTAAGTCACTTTATTTCCAAAGATTTTGAGGGACCTAAAAGTACTACCCACGTATCCACCACTCATTTATATTTATTTATAATTTAAACTATTGTACTCTAACTGATAAATGAAGAGGTGATTATGCTGTTCACAAAATAATTTGATATGGATTAGGAATGGTAAAAGTTGTAAAGAAGACTTCAGATTGAAACATGTTATCATCAGCTCTGTAGTCCGTTGATTAAGGTTAATAACGAATGGGTGTTTTAGGCCATCTTCAGTGTTGTCAGCACAAGACAGGGTGATAATGAATATATACAGGCCTTTAAGATACTCGTTAGCTTTGATGTCCTAATGTGCATACCTACTCCTATATATAATAAGACGAAGAATGAAATAATGGCTAGTTAAACCATGAACTGTTCTGGGATCAATATTAAATGGGATATGAAGTTGGATCAGGAAAAAGAAATGAAGTGACACAGTATTGGACTTCTATTTTGGGGTTTTGATTAATATGAAATCTGGGAACGATAATTGATGGTATTTTTCCATATTTTTTTCCTCCAAATGAGGATGACGTGATAAAATAAAAGGTACTTTTTAATAAGAATTCCTTACCCTCTTAAATCTGAATATTTAGGAGGGATTGTAATGAGTTACAGATTTTCTTGTCAAATACCAATGAATATGCAAAAAAGTGGAATCGAACAAAATCTTGTTCTAAATTCCAACTCTCCATCAACTTATACAGTTTTAGAGACAGTACTTGTAAGATGTGAAAAAATGCATTTAGTTTTTTACCTATGAGGGCATCCCTTACCATGAGATATGTCTGTTAATACGCAATTCGTCTTATCACTTTAGAGATAAATTTTGTTATGAGAAACATCTTTGGAAATATGATTTTTTTTTGAGATGAACATAGATGAAAACCCTTTTCAGATTTGCCCAAGATCTTTGGAATTTATTTATTTATTTCTTTCAGGTGATACATGTATGTATTTAACTATTTGGTCCTACAAAGGTGAATGATTTTTGTTGATCATTTATATTAACATGTAGAATTTTTTGGCCTACATGGTTATGCATGAATGGTCATCAGGAATTTCATTTTGTATGTCTTTTGGAACTTTATTGCATAATTCAGCATCAGTAGATGATTTAAGAATATGATTCTTCCCTAATGATTTTCAAACTCACATCAGGAATATTTTTACATTTTTGTTGTAGGCCTATGATGTAGGACAATCCTATTGTAAATAGGATAAAAGATAAATAGTTATAATAAGATCTCTAGTTGTAATAAGTTTTATCTTTTTATTTTTATTTCTTGTTTAGAATAGGATTTCTTTTCTTTATTGATTAGAATATGATTTTTAATTTTTCTTAGATTATGATTTTATTTTAGTCTCTTATATTAATAGGATTAGGGAATAATTTTGTCTATAAATACAAAGGCATTGTACACTTTTTGGAATACATCAATTATTATTCAATATATGCAAAGCAAGATTATTCCAATATCGTTCTTCTTTATTACACAATTCTTATTACAAGAAATCACATATGATTCCACACCAGCCTATTTATCTATTGTTAAGGGGCCTCTCTTGTTTTGTAATGGTCATTGATGACAAATTATCTCTGTGTTTGTTTGCAGGTACATGTCTCACGTTGTTTAGGTGACTTGACAGTAAAGATGAAGCTGCATTCTTTGAAAATTATGGATGAACTTCAGGGTTCTGCATCTTCACGTTCACAGTATTTGGCATGTTCAGTAACGACAGATATTTACTCTCTTCCATGCCCTAATATCTCAGAACCCCATGGGAAAGACCCTTCTATGGTGACAAATGAAGATGAAGATATCTTCAAGGATGCCTTGCCAGATTTCATGACTTTACCTGATTCTGTTGAAGCAGTCCATGAGATGGATCAGTCAAAGGGAATTATTCTTCCTGCTGATGTTTTTTATGAGGCACTGGGCTCTGATGATTCTGATTTTGTCTCTCTCACATTTCTGA
This sequence comes from Fraxinus quadrangulata, assembly GCA_903798255.1. Taxonomy (NCBI): domain Eukaryota; kingdom Viridiplantae; phylum Streptophyta; class Magnoliopsida; order Lamiales; family Oleaceae; genus Fraxinus; species Fraxinus quadrangulata. Next base: position 50,245 of record CAIGRB010071583.1, on the reverse strand, counting down.
TACGAAATCCTGAATGCCCTGATTATGGTGGTATAGATACACAGGTATTTTTTTTGAGAAAGACAACGAATGAGGAGAAAAATTGGAAAATCACCCCTTGGCTTTTGTTTGCTAAATTTATGTATTAAATAACTTTTCAGATGAGCATAAAGATGTCCAGGTTGGAATTCTATTGCAACAGACCAACTCTTGTTGCTTTGATCAACTTTGGATTTGATCTAAGTTCTGCAAATAGTGGGTTTAATGACAAAAATGAAAGAGATCCAGATGACGAATCTTCAGAAAACAAAGACAAGACAGAAGAACATGGGAGTGTATCTGTTAAAGGATTGTTAGGTTATGGTAAAGGTCGGCTTGTTTTTTATTTGAACATGAATGTCAATAGTGTGGCTGTGTATCTTAATAAGGAGGATGGTTCTCGACTTGCAATGTTCGTGCAAGAAAGTTTTTTGTTGGATATCAAGGTATCATAATCTCTTTTTCTTCAGTGAAGTTAAGATTATCTAGATTATGTATTATCTTAGTTTGTTTCTTCAACGGAATCATCGGTTTTGTTTATCCTCTATTCTATCATTTGAATTTCCTTGTCACATATAATTATCCTAGTGTTTTTGCTTTGAACAAGGTTTATCCGAGTTCTACCTCCATAGGAGGCACTTTAGGAAACTTCAGGCTGTGTGATCTGTCGCTGGGATCAGATCACTGTTGGGGTTGGCTTTGTGATCTACGCAATCAAGAAGCTGAATCCCTAATACAGGTATTTCCATATCCTTGTATAGACGCTGGTATTTCTGTTGTAATAAGTTCCTAATTTTGATCTATCTCTTCCATCTCCATCTCCTCTTCAGTTTACATTCAATTCCTACAGCGTGGAAGACGATGATTATGAAGGTTATGACTATAGTCTGACTGGACGGCTTTCTGCAGTCCGTATTGTGTTTCTTTACAGATTTGTTCAAGAGGTAGCTTTTGACCCTTTTTACCTTATTCTTTCTCAGTGTAGTCACTTTTTAAGCTGGTATGATTTTGCATATCTGTTAGTTACTGTTTCACCTTGAGCTCTCAAACCTTGCCCTGTTCACTGCCAGAAAAAGTGGCTTGTTGCTGCCTGTACTTGAATACTACTGAAAACATTATGGACCTTGACATTGAATTATAGAATCTTACAACCTACCCCACCATACCTGGCGTGTTAATTTGTACCTCAAAATTTGAGATGGTACTTGCAGCTTGGGACATTCTGGAGATGGTTCTCACTGCACTCAATTTAGTACATGTTTATTTACAACTTTTTTTGGCTTCCATTTTGGCCCAATTTTCCTGTGCTCTCGAGCTTATTACTTTGTGTACTAGGCTAGCACAGCCATTTCCAGATTTGAGGCTGTTTTTTTTTTTAATTTACAAATTTTTCCCTAGAAAACTGCCATTAGTTTTATCTAATAACTCATGGTAAAGTTTCAAAACTCTTGTAATTAGAATTTCTTCGAAGTCTAGTCAGAAACTTTATTTTTGATACTCTTCACACAGCTCTTTAGTACTGAAGTGGAAGATATCATTTTACTTTTGATGCAAGCCATGTTACGTATCATCTTCGAACTTCATGACAGAAAGACACCGAGCATAGATTTGATCACAATATTCTAGATTCACAGAAAAAACTTTTCCAAAGAAGTAAGAGGCACTTACGTCATACAAAGACTTAATCTATCATTTCCTCTTGCGAGAAACCATTTAGTTGAACCCAACCAATGTACGTGCATATGGAATTGCTTTTAATTTAGCTGTTAGACCATATGAGTTACTCATCAAAAGTTATATGGCAAGAACCACCTTTCTGTTTAGTTCATTTTCTTTTTGCTGGTACTAAATTGTTTCGTTTAGCTTATTTTATATACACTTGGTTCCAAAGTGTTGATAGTTATGGTGAATATGTGCATCTTCAGATAACTGCATACTTCATGGAGCTTGCCACTCCACACACTGAGGAAGCAATTAAACTCGTGGATAAAGTTGGAGGGATAGAATGGTTGATTCAGAAATATGAGGTTGACGGAGCCTCTGCAATGAAGCTGGACCTTGCATTGGACACTCCTATAATAATAGTTCCAAGAAATTCATTGAGCAAAGAGTTAGTAATCCTATCATTTTGTTGTTAAATTAGTTTGAATATTTGTTTATTCCTATTGTTCGGAAACAAGTAGATTTTAGATTTTCATGTTAGCAGTATTGATATTATTTTGTCCTTTTGATTCTGCTTCTCACTTCTGTGGAGCACATGCAACCATTTTTAGGTGGATGGTACTTCATCTTATATTGGTTATCATATTTTACCATCAAGTTTTGTTGGCACTTTAGTAGCACTAGTATAGTTTTAAAAGTTTTTTAGGTTGCCTGTGAATTTACGAACTTTATGAATTTCACTTATCTTCCTTCTCTAGCAGATTTTCATGTTATATTTAAGATTACTTTCTTATTCATCCATATGTATAGGGTTTGTTTTGTTCATTTCTTATTCTTTCTTCATTTTACTTTTTGGAGGCCACATTTATTTATTAAACCAAAAACATATATAATGTGTGCTGATTATCTCAAGAGTAATGAGATTTCATTTAGCTTTAGAGGCACAATTTAATATATTTTCGTGCAATTGCCAAAATGTTCTGGTTGTTGTAAAATTTAAAGTTCAATCTTAAGAACTCTTGATGGAACAAGATTCTACTATATTCTCATATTTATGAAGTTCAACATGTATGTAATCCTTGCAAACCTGAAGAAGTTTGTTAGTAATTTGGTATGTTCATCCAGACTGTCTTTTCTTTTCATGCCCTCGCATTGAAATATATTGGTGGCATAAAATTTTATCTGGTAGCTACTTCCCTTATGTTTTTTCACTCTGGAAGAACATATGTTGAAGACAATATTTAATTGATATAAATCCACTATCTAATAACTTAAGCTTTTAAATCAAATTGTTCAACATGGTACCAAAGCAGGTGGAGGTTTGAGTTCAAGTCTCGTCGCCATCCATTTCAATAAATTGTGCACATGTTAGGTTTTGATGGGAATAATGAATCCCCACTAACATGTGAGGGGACTTGTTGAAGAAATATTTAAATAATTCATGTGGCCCCATCTAATAGCTTAACCTTTTAAATCAATTGGTTCAACAACATACAATTCTAATCTTTGGATAGTGCTAATCTATGACTAGAAGGGTGAAATGGTTGTTTTTGATAAGAAGTGAAGTTTAGTGTTATTAGAAGCTTTAGGGTGGCTGTTGTCTTATATTTCGTGTTTTACAGTTTCATGCAACTAGATCTTGGCCATCTACGGGTCAGAAATGAATTCAGTTGGCACGGATGTTCTGAGAAAGATCCTTCTGCTGTTCATCTTGATGTTCTTGATGCAGAGGTATTTGAGTCTTGTTATTTATAGTTTATAAGCGAGGTGTAAACTTAACTACTCTGATGCTGGCTGCACATATGCAGATTTTGGGAATCAACATGGCAGTAGGAATTAATGGCTCTATTGGCAAACCAATGATACAGGAAGGCAGAGAAATTCATGTTTATGTTAGGCGCAGTTTAAGAGATATCTTCCGTAAAGTCCCAACATTTGCTCTGGAAGTGAAGGTATTTTTTGTGATGTGGAATCTTCTCGTGTCTTGTCGTTCTTTTTCCTGTGTCAATGGATCTTTCTTATGAACTCTCTGATTAGTCTTGCTCCTTTTTACATTTTCTCTTCGTCATCTCCTGATATGGTAATCGTAATGTAGGGTGTGTTTGAGCCACATTATTTTAGAAGAATGTATTTTGGAATAGTAGATTGATGGAAAACGTGCGGTTGAAAAAGAAGGAAAAGTTATTGATGTGATTTAAAATATTATTTTATTGAATAATGTGTGGTTGAATGAGTAGAAGAATGAGAATAAAAATTTTAATGTGGCTTAAACAGGGGCGTAATGCGCAATAGGGGACTTTTGCACTTTGGTCCGGCTATTATGTTTCACATGAGAGTAAGCAAAATGACATTGAAGCCATGTGAAATTTTTGGTCTGTATATTAATTCTTGGGCAACAAATTTAAACATGAATGTAGAAGTTTGGCTGGTGACTTGGCTCTGTTTTTCGGTTGTGGACATCATATTTCTGTGCTGCTGTAAGTTTGAGTTACTTTATTTTTTAAATGATCGACTATATCTTTCTGTGAATGTGTTATCTGACATGCTTTTTCCAAGAAAAATGGGCAACAAGGTGATGCTCTAGTTACTTCTCCCTATCTGGATTTAATTAAGGGTTGTGAATTCCATTGCTTGACCCTGAGTGGTTTGTTGTTTCTAGACATAACTTCCTTACAATTTACGAAATTAAAAGCTTCTTAATTAATTGCTAAGTTTGTACTTCTTATTGGGTAAAAACTGCATCTAGAATCAGATGGTGCAGACATCCAGTTTCAATCTTAGTGTGGGTAACTATAAATGAAATACGATTTTTAATATGTGGATAAGGGGGATTAAGCGGGAATGTTGCTTGGAGCGGAGGATTGAAAATCCTCGTGTCAATATTTATCAAAAAAAATAAAAATAAAAAATCCTTGTGTCAATGGTTTAAATCTGCTTAATTTGGATATTTAAGTGAATGAGCGAGTCAAAAAATTGTGAGCACACACACTATATGGCGTGCAGCACATATACAAACTACAAATATAGTACAACTATTTCCTCACAGCAAATGAGGTTGGAACGTTATTGCTTTTTTCCAAATACCTTATATTTTTTTTATAGTAGCTTGCAACCTGTATGTTGTGCATTCGTTTCCTAATATTGTTTGTGCTACTTCTGTTTATTTTTTTGGGAACAGGTGGGCTTATTGCATGCTGTGATGTCAGACAAGGAATATAATGTTATTCTCGATTGTTTCTACATGAATTTGTGCGAACAGCCCAGTCTTCCTCCTAGTTTTCGCAGCAGCAAGAGTACTACAAAAGATACAATAAGACTGCTTGCGGATAAGGTAAACATGAATAGCCAGGTCCTTTTGTCGCGTACAGTTACTATAATGGCTGTTGAGGTTGACTATGCAGTGCTAGAGCTTTGCAATGGGGCTGATGAGGAATCACCTTTAGCTCATGTTGTTGTGAGTATATCTTCTATGTACGTGCATCTGTGTTTGTCCTTTTATTGCTTGTTTTAGTCTTACTTTGCTTTTTGTTGTCTCAGCTTGAAGGTCTTTGGGTGTCATATCGGATGACATCATTTTCAGAAGCAGACCTCTACATTACAATCCCCAAGTTTTCTATTCTAGACATTCGTCCCAATACAAAGCCTGAAATGCACCTGATGCTTGGCTCCTGTGCCGATGCCCCAAAACAGATTTTTCCTGAACTAAATGTTGATTTACCAAACTCAACAATGTTTTTGATGGACAGCAGATGGAGACCGTCGTCCCAGTCGTTTGTAGTTCGGATTCAGCAGCCTCGGGTTCTTGTTGTTCCTGATTTTCTTCTCGCTGTCTGTGAGTTTTTTGTGCCAGCTTTAGGAACCATAACAGGCAGAGATGAGATGATGGATCCCAAGAATGATCCAATTTCTAAGAACAACAGCATAGTTCTTTCTGGCCCTTTTTACAAACAGATTGAAGATATAGCGCAGTTATCCCCAAGTCGACAGTTAGTAGCAGATGCTGTAGGCATTTATGAATATATATATGATGGTTGTGGTAAGACAATTCATCTTACTGATGAGAAGGAAATGAAGGAGTTCCATTCATCAGGAACTCTTCCTATCATTATCATTGGTCGGGGTAAGAGGCTGAGATTTGTAAATGTCAAAATTGAGGTACCGACATCTCTTTCTTGTATTTTCGTTATCATTGTTTGTGATGTAGGACTTTTAACATGTGAAATGACGTAAACCATGTTCTTGTAAATGCCGTATGAACAAAAAAAAAAACTCAGGAAGTTCGTCCAATTGGAAGTGCTTCTAGGGGGTCATTCGTCCAATTGGAAGTGCTTCTAGGGGGTCATTTTCTGATTTTTTTCGTAGTCACTTTATTTGTTATTGCTGAAGCAACCGTCTTTCATCTTTTATGACTTCTGCATTCTTTTCTGGGTCTTGTTATTTGATTCCACCCATTTTGGACGAGTTTGTTCCATCTTGAGATATATAAAAAAATGTATTGGTTTATGCTTGATCCGTTGATGTAGATTTTATAGTCTTCTGTATTTTTTTTTTCTTTTTTGTGTCCGTGTGTGAATATTTGCTTCAAACGTGATACATACGCTTGATGATGTAGGACAATTCTTTTATAAATAGGATAGAAGTCAATTGTTACTATAGTAAAATTTTTGTTTCCTTTTAGGATTTTAGTTTTCTTTCCTTTTAGTAACATTGTTTAGTTTCCTTATATTGGTAAGATTTAGGTATATAAAAAGCTTTGTACACTTTTTATTCACAAATTCAATACAATAAATTATTCTCTACAATTTTCGAGTCTTTCAATTTTCTTATTTAATGCCTTCCAATTTCATTGCCGCACCAAAATTGGTATTTGAGCAAGGTTTTGCCCTTAGCTGATGGCCTCCTATGGTGGTAGTGGCATGCATCCTTGTGACAATGTTCAGAGGATTGCAAAACATCCAACCTCGATCTAAACTCTAGAATGAAAGATGGATAGGTTCAAAGATGATGTTGATAAAATTTGCAGACTTTGACTACTGCGGGTGTTGGTACTTGGTCACTTGAACGAGCTCAGAACACGAAAATAGGTGGCTAGAGAATTTCCTTGAGTCCAAGCTATGATAGAAGTACACCAAGTACAAAGTTGCAGCTAATCAATATCGCAAGCTAAAATTGTTGAATGAAGATAAATAGTTATGGTGCGTCTTCGTAAAAACAAGTTTCCAGTTGGAACTTATATTAAACTAGAAGATTAGAAGATTGGTCCGTTTCGCATATTGAAGAAAATTGGAGACAATGTCTATAAGATTGATTACTTGCTCTATTTGTCCTATTATGTGACATAGAACACAATTGAAGAAGAATGAGGAAGAGGAAGAGGGGGAGGGGGAGGGGGAGGGAATAGTCCGAATTTAGAGGGTAAAATATCAAATTTATTCAATATCAAAGTGTAATTATTACAATGCACAAGCCTCCCTTATATAGGGCCTAAACTAGTCTAATTTAAGTAGGAAAATACTAGAAAATATATTAAGTCAAATCCTAATTATGTTTTCTAAATTAAGTATCCAAATTGGAAAGTAAACAACTAATAAAATATTAGAAAATCTGTTAAATAAAACCCTAATACATTTCCTAAAATAAGTATCTCATTTTGAAAGTTTAGTTAAATAATGTCTCTACTAGGATTCCCATCACTATTCCTCCTGATAAATATGCTATCTATCTAATAGATCTCAGCTATCTGGGATGCCTTTCACTTGTTGATATAATTTGTTGTCCTTCCCACCTTCTATAATCTAAGCAAATGTACTAGTAAATGTCGTATGTAAAAGAAATTTGCTTCTACTATGTGCTGATGAAATGGCAAAACAAGAAAATAACATAGATGATTGGAATAGAACATGTCTAGACCAGGACAAAATGAAAATTACTTAGAAACTATTTAGTACAAATTGCATATACCATCCATTGCACTCCTGTTTAAATATCCCTATAAATTAAAACATTACAAGTTACAAGAAAATTAGTTAAACAACTTAAATTTACTAGAGTAAAAAAGATTATTAAGAATTTAGTTTAGTTAACTATCTTTTCGTGTCCTGTGTCAGCTGAGTTTTGGCATAAGTAATGTTTTGTGTGCATGCTACAATGATCTAATCATTAAAAACATTGCAAGGGGTAATATGTATTAGTGTTTTTTATGCAAACTGTGACATTCAAACAATAACATACAGTAAGTTATATGTTTTACGTTTCTTTTTCTAGTTTTTGGTGAAAGGAAAACTGACTACCGTGTGGAGAATTACTCTCTCGGATACATATTATCTAAGGATTTATACTATGAATTACAGTTAGATACTATGATAGATAACTAGGCAATATGTCTGGTGACATTTTGAGTTATAGGGAAAATCTTAGATTTGTATGTACTCTTTGATTCCTACCTGTATGTTGTGTTTTTCCTTGTAGGATGGTCCTAGTTGAAATCAGAAATCTCATGCTTAACCTTTAGTTAGTAGCTCGACACAAAACTAGTATGGAATAACCTGTCTTACGGAAACTAGGAAGATCATGCCATCCGCAAAGGATTATTATATTTCGCATGTCATCATTGTGCTCTTTTATTAAAGTAGGACTTGTTTTAGTGAGTGTTAAAACGCATGAAACCGTGATAAGAGTTAGAGTTGTTTTTTCTTGCTACCTCACATTTTTGTCTCTTTTGTGTTTTGATATTTTATGTGATATAGAGGGTAAGGAGTGAGGACATTTCAGCATTAGTTCTCCATTAGTGCTCTCACTTTGGGTAGATATATTTTTCTTTATTCCGATTTAGCTAGCTTTAGCATCTGATGAATTGTGGATGTATCACTGGCACCTATGCTTGGAGATTTGAAGCAATCTTTTCACCATATTTCTTCTTTCTCAGATTATTTCTCAATCATGTGCGATTTTCTAGCTTCTACTTGTAATCCTTTTCTTTATTTGAAGAATTATTGGAGTATTCATTAAGTGATAATCTGGTATCAAATCCTGTTATGATTCTTCTTCTTTTACGTAACATTGAAATTTATTTTACTTCCATGAGAAACAGTGGAATGTGGATGCTTATAATCGATTTGATAATTAACTCTTCTTTCTTGCTTCTACAAATGACTTTGATTCTTGTGTTTCGCATTTTTCAGAATGGTTCTCTATTGAAGAAATATGCATATTTGAGCAATGATAGTTCCTATTCGGTTTCCCAAGAAGATGGAGTCCAAGTATCTTTTCTGGACGATGATTCTGCATATAGAGACAGCAAAAACCCAGATCATTTGGAAGAAGCGTCACATACCTCACATGCTTCTGACTCTGCGGAAAGTGAATCATGCAAAATGCATTTTAGTTTTGAAGCCCAGGTAGGTTATTCTCTCTTCAATTTCTCTAGTTTTGAACTTGTATTAATCTTCCTTTCGTTTACACTAATGTTCAAGCGTGTTCTACTAAACTTTATAATTTTTTTATATTGTTCTGTGTAAGTCTCTATGCCACTGCCACATATAGAGGAAAATTAAAAAGTTAAAAAAATAACAGAAATTAACAGCCCTATCAGAAAAATAAACAATTGTCTCATGAAAAATATTGTCTTTTACCAGAGATGTTGCCTATATCATATCCTTATGCTCATTGTTTCCAACATTAAGCACCAGTCTGGTAAGTCACTATCAAGAACTGGACAACAATCTAACAAATTGACAGTATAAAAAAATTATTTACACACTTATAGAATGTTTCCTGCACCTTTTTCTATTCTCTGTTAGTGTATCTCCAATTTTCTGATTGTTTGCTGGACATTGAACTTCTCATTGGGCTTATACTGTAAGCAGGCTGGCTCGAATTTATCACACTAGACGTATTAATGTCTTTTCATAAAAAGATATAGCTTTGAGAATCCTTGGGTTAATTGGAGCACTATTTTGACAAATTCACATTTTGTGTGTTGGTCTATATAAAATCCATGCACATTGTAAAACTCGGAAAACAGTTGATGTGTAATGTATTGTAATCTTTGAAACCTTGAATGTGATCAATTTAATCGAATGTTATGCATGATCCTTGTTGATTTTTTTTTATCAATTTGTAATCTTACTCGAGCCATTTTTTCTCTTATCAGGTTGTTTCCCCTGAATTTACTTTCTATGACAGTAGCAAGTCATTGCTAGACGATTCTACTCTTGGTGAAAATCTTCTACGTGCAAAAATGGATTTCAGCTTCATGTAAGTCTCCTTCATATGCAATTCTATTTAGTTGTCCTTTACTTTTGACGAGGTGGAGTTCTTCCTACGTGTAATTTATGAGTTTTTAGTACTGAAATATAGGTGTTTTGTTTCTATGATGGATTTTTCACGATTCGTCTTTGCATGTTAATGTCAGATGATATTTAGTATGCATTGTACTAATTACAGCGCATTTCCATCTATTTTGGCACTTTTGATGAATGAATATTTTTTTATGTTAAAGACGAAGTATTGAAAAATTGCTGTAATGCTCTACTACTATCAGTACTAAAAAAAATTAGACATTTCATATTTTTTAGCTCATTTTTTTTAGAACACAAATTTTAAAGTTGCATTTATTATATGGACTTTGGTTTTTTCCAATAGGTATGCATCAAAAGAAGATGATAGATGGATTCGGGGTCTTCTCAAGGATCTAACAGTTGAGGCTGGTTCTGGTCTCGTTGTTCTTGATCCAGTGGACATCTCTGGAGGATATACTTCTGTGAAAGATAAAACAAACATATCGCTTGTGTCTACAGATATATATGCTCATCTCTCCTTAGGTGTTATTTCCCTTTTACTTAACCTGCAGAGTCAGGTCTCCACCGCATTGCAATTTGGAAATGCTGACCCTGTGTCCCCCTGTATAAATTTTGATCGAGTTTGGGTGTCTCCAAAAGGTATTTGTGTTGTCTTATCTGAGTTTCTACACTCTTTCAATAGGAGGTTTCCTCTCCCTGCCAAACCAGCCACACTACTATCACTTTGAGCTAACTCTTCTCCTACCATAATTAATGCCATATTTAATCCATGTATTGTCTGTTGTTAGAAAATGGGCGTCTTAGCAATCTGACATTTTGGAGGCCTCGAGCTCCATCTAACTATGTTATTCTGGGAGATTGTGTAACATCAAGGTAATGAGATGAATTCCTATTTGAATATGCTTTTGTCTTATTCCATGTTTTTTTGCTTAAAATTTGTTCACACTTCTAGGTATTAAAATCCTAGTCAATATATATATTTTTTTGTTTTATTGGAGTCCTAAGATTGAATGTCGTTTTTTATGATAATTGCGAGGGTATTGTCTGATATCTGTTGCTGAAACTTTATTTTTGGGCAAGAGAGGTTCGATGTGAAATTATAATGTTTCATTTGTAGAGGATGTGGTTCTAATAATCATAGAATTGAATACTGATTGGATGTAACCATTGAAAGAAATAACTTGCCAACTTTTTCCTTTTTAATTTACTAATTTCATGCGTCAAGTTCCATTCCTTCATTATTCTGAATGGAAACATTTTTGGCAAAGATTTTATATAGTTATTTTACGATGCTCCTTTTATTTGTTAAATACAATTTCTTACATTTCGTCTTTTCTCCTTTATTGGACTTTTGGCAAGTCAGTTGTATAAAATTAGGTCATTACTGTAAGCATGAATGTGGTTTCATCATCTGGAAAAGTGTGTGCTGTATATAAATATTTTAACAATTTCCATACATGAAAGAATTGCTTTGAATGGCAAGCTTATACTATTCCATGTTTGTTCATTTCTTTTCTTGTTTTTTGTTTATGACCAATTCTTTCTGTATGTGCAGAATATTTTTCTGAAACATTATCTTGTTTTTCTCACCTGCATGTGTACCTAAAAGTTGTTGTTGTTGTTGTTTCTTTCTTGCTGATTTGATGTTTGTGTTAATTGCTTTGATTTTTGCACATGATCAGGCCAAATCCTCCTTCACAAGCAGTACTGGCAGTGGGCAACACATATGGCCGCGTACGCAAGCCTCTTGGTTTTAAGCTCATAGGATTGTTTTCTGGTATTCAAGGAATGCAGGGTGGCGAATGCCATTCTGATGTTGATTGTGACTGTTCTCTTTGGTTACCTGTTGCACCACCCGGATACTTGGCGCTCGGGTGTGTTGCACATGTAGGAAGTCAACCACCTCCAAATCACATCGTTTACTGTGTTAGGTCTGATCTGGTGACTTCAACAGCATATCTAGAATGCATAGTCAATGCTTCCACGAATTCTTCCTTTGAATCGGGATTTAGCATTTGGCGTTTGGATAACTGCATTGGGTCATTTTATGCCCATCCATTTGATGGCTGCCCTCCCAAAGACAGTTGTTTTGATCTAAATCATCTTCTTCTTTGGAACTCCGGTCAGCATAAGTCTTCCTCAAAAGAGTCTTCCTTGAATTCTATTGCTGAACAGGAACATGCATGTCAGCAGATGAGTAGCCAGGGTGCTACCTCATCTGGTTGGGATATTTTAAGATCAATTTCTAAAGCAACTACACATTATATGCCAACTCCAAACTTTGAGAGAATATGGTGGGACAGAGGTGGTGATCTTCGCCAACCAGTCTCCATATGGAGACCTATACCTCGCCCTGGATATGCTATACTTGGTGACTGCATAACTGAAGGGTTGGAATTTCTTCTATAATATCTTCTTTATACTTATCTAACACTTTCAAATGTCTTTATAGTTTCTTATACTTCTCTGTGTTACTATTGCTTCCTCAGCTTAGAACCCCCTTCTCTGGGCATAATATTTGAGGCTGGCAACCCTGAAATTTCCGCAATACCTGTGCAATTTACTAAAGTTGCTCATATTGCGGGGAAAGGCCTCGATGAATCTTTCTTCTGGTATCCCATTGCTCCTCCTGGTTATGCTTCTTTGGGATGTGTAGTAACCAGATATGATGAAGCACCTCCTTTGGAATCATTTTGCTGCCCAAGGATGGATCTAGTTAGCCAAGCTAACATTCCGGAGGTGCCCATGTCAAGATCTTCGAGCTCAAAGTCATCTCAGTGCTGGAGTATTTGGAAAGTAGAGAATCAGGTTAAATTACCACGATAAACTTGAATACATGATATTGAGTTGTAAACCACTGAGCATTGGGCACTCTACAGTACCTTTGAAAAATGAAAAGTTGATAAGTTCATTTCCTTGTTCCTTTAATTCACTAACTTGTCTATATAGGCTTGCACATTCCTTGCTCGCTCTGACCTCAAAAAGCCGTCAAGCCGGTTGGCATTTGCTATTGGTGATTCAATGAAGCCAAAGACAAGGGACAACATAACAGCCGAGATGAAAATAAGATGCTTCTCTTTGACTGTTTTAGACAGCTTGCGTGGAATGGTTTACTCCTTAAAAATTATTTCTCATTACCTTGTTCAATAATTTTCTCATTCTGATTTTACTACCTGATTCTTGATTGTATTTTCCCCAGATGACACCACTTTTTGATGCCACAATTACTAATATCAAGCTTGCAACCCATGGTCGATCAGAGGCAATGAATGCTGTACTGATTTCTTCAATTGCTGCATCAACTTTCAACTTGCAATTAGAAGCTTGGGAGCCACTTGTGGAACCATTTGATGGAATATTTAAGTAATAATTCTGAGTTTCTACCCCCTTCATTTTCTTGTAATGTCAGATATTTGGCAATTTTCTGCTCTAAATAATTATACCTCTGCATTTGAAGGTATGAAACATATGATACTAATTTACATCAACCATCGGGAATTGGAAAAAGAATGCGTATTGCTGCTACCAGTATTCTAAATGTAAATCTGAGTGCAGCAAATCTCGATACCTTGGCACAAACAATTGATTCATGGAAAAGTCAGAGAGAACTCGAAGAGAAAGCAATCAGACTTATTGAGGTCATATTAAGTTTACTGCTACTGTTATTATTTTCTTTATGTTACATGCTCTTTGGGTTCTTATTCTTGCGGTTGCTGCTTCTTACCTTCTATTGTCTTCCACAGGAATCTGCTGGTTCCAAGGCACATGGTGACAATTCTACATTTTTGGCATTGGATGAAGATGATTTTCAGACTGTTATAATAGAAAATAAACTTGGGTGTGATATATACCTAAAAAAAAATGATAACAACTTAGATGTAGTTGAATTGTTACATCATGACGATTCAACCTGTGTCTCGGTTCCACCTCCACGATATTCTGATAGATTAAATATCACAGATGAATCAAGAGAACCTCGTTGTTATGTAGCCATTCAAATAGTTGAAGCCAAGGTCCTAATTTTTAAATTTTCATTAGTTTCTGTTAATTTTTATTATTATAATTGTATAATCATATTTATTATATTATTATTTTGTACAGGGTTTACCTCTTGTTGACGATGGAAATAGTTTAAAATTTTTCTGTGCTTTGCGTCTGGTTGTAGAGAACCAGGAAGTTAATCAGCAAAAGCTTTTTCCTCAGAGTGCAAGAACAAAATGTGTTCGGCCATTAATTGTTAAAGTAGATGATTTGGACGAAGGCATGGCCAAGTGGAATGAACTCTTCATCTTTGAAGTTCCTAGGAAGGTATGAAACAACTTGCTCACCACTGAACCAGATAGAAGAAAACACGAGTAAGAAAATGGAAAGAAAAAGATTTTATGGGAAGAGAACATGCTCCTGAACATCCTCATCGAGAGAAAATAGGTGGAATGGAGAGGCTAGCCTCATGTACACATCCACACACAGACACAGTGAGGGAGGGACCATCTCCTTTTTAGTTGTAGATGTGCATGTAACGATAGTAGGTAATTTTACTTCCATGTTCAGTGTCAATGCATCTAACACTGTTTGTTATGAGTGTAGTATTATTCAAGTACAGTTCTCTCTTTTCCATCCGTTCAGTAAAACTATGATGGAAAATGTTTTTTCAAATTGTCCTCAAAAAAGTACTTGCAAAACTGAGCTGGATTGGGTTTAGTTTTAGTTAGAAATTCTTGCAAAAAAAGTGAAACATATATTTTTTTGAAGGAAGCAATATAAATTATGTATAACAACTCTATTAATGTCATTGTTAAAATTCACATCAAAACTCAAGGACAGTGTGTTCTAATTTTTATCGATATTGGTATTCTAAAATGGTTATTTGACATATAAAACATTGTTTCATTTTATATTTTTGGTTTGTACCATGTAGTTCAAATTAGGGATCACTTGTGTGAAATATAAATAGGTAACAGTTCTCAGGACTCCTATCATCCTTTCAACTCGTCTATATTGCAATCAACCAATTCGTAGACTGGATAATATTCTGTTCAAATTGTTATGGACGGCGATGCATTATGATACTTATGTTTTGTTTTACACAAGTTTTGTACATGTATTCACTGCAGGGGGTGGCTAAGTTGGAGGTGGAAGTAACTAACCTTGCAGCAAAAGCTGGAAAAGGTACCTGCCACTTGGCACAGCAGCTTGAAAATCATTATTTAGTTTTGACTGTTCATTTTACATGTAATCATTACTGATGCAATTACCTGTTAAACAACTAGGATGTATGCAGTGTAAATAACTGGGTTGATATTTCCATTTCGGAACACCAAAAACTACATAAGAGTAATTGATAACTGATTGCTTCCAGATATTGTTCATGTAGCATTTAATGACTTAGCTATATCTGCAGAGTATATGATTGATGTTCTAGTAAAGTTTTATTTTTGTGGTGTGCAAATCTAACACTTTCTATTTGGTCAATATTAGGTGAGGTTGTGGGTGCATGTTCGTTTTCAGTTGGGCATGGTGCAAATATGTTGAAAAAAGTCGCTTCAGTAAAAATGCTGCATCAAGCATCTGATATTCAAAATGTTAAGTCCTACCCACTGGAAAGAAGGGTTCGTATTATTAGTTTTCTATTTTTCACTTTTGCTTCACCTTAAAACTTCTTGTTTTGTGGGAGACCATGTTTCTGTGTTCTTATCATTACGTTTTTCAGGGACAGCACAATGATGACATGCATTCGATTGGATGCCTTTTCGTTTCTACTTCTTACATTGAAAGGAGTACAGCCACTGACCTTCAGAATGACAGGGGAAATGGAAATTATGTTGATGAGGATATTGGGTTTTGGGTTGCACTTGGCCCAAAAGGTGCCTGGGATGGTTTTCGTTCTTTACTTCCCCTGTCAGTAATTACCAAACAATTGAATGATGAATTTTTGGCTTTAGAAGTTTTCATGAAAAATGGCAAGAGGCATGCAGTTTTCAGGGGTCTTGCTAAAGTTTCAAATGATTCAGATATCAAATTTGATATTGCAACATGTCTGAATCTCTCTTCCAGAACAAGCAGTGTAATCGACACTAATTATTTTAACAGTACCATATGCCCTGGTTCTTCTACTGTTTTACCCTGGAGAAGCATGTCCAAGGATTCCAACCAATGTTTACAAATTCGTCCATCCATTGATCATACTCAAACATTATTTGCATGGGGCCGTCCAGTTGCTGTGGAGAAGGACCAGCAATCGATTGATCAAGGTGCACTTTCTCGACAAAACACTTTAAAACAGGGGAATAGGACCTCTATTTCTACCTCTGTTTCTCCATTATTGTTGAATCAATTGGAGAAAAAGGATCTACTTTGGTGTTGCCCTAGTTCTGGAGGTAAACTATTTTGGCTCAGCATTTGCACAGACGCATCAGTTCTTCACACAGAGCTAAATTCCCCTGTTTATGATTGGAAAGTATCAGTCAGTTCTCCTTTGAAGCTGGAGAACAGGCTTCCCTGTCCAGTAGAATTTAAGATTTGGGAAAGACTGAGAGATGGCAGAAATGTAGAACGACAGAAGGGTTTTATATCGTCACGTGGAACTGTACACATATACTCTGCTGACATACGGAATCCTATATATATCATGTTATTTGTTCAGGATGGTTGGGTAATGGAAAAGGTAAATCTTAGTCACGTTATCGGTTTGTGTATGGTTACCTTCATATTTATTCATATGTGGAAGTGGGAGCTATTGCTATTTTTGGGCTTTCCATTTAATGATTTCCTCCTTTTCTCATCTCGGTAAAACAGGATCCTATTCTTATTTTGGATCTAGCATCAAATGGTCACGCTTCCTCGTTTTGGATTGTTCATCAGCAAAGAAAAAGGTCTGCAGTTCAGTTCAAACTATTTGACAATTATGTTTGATTATCGTTCTTTTGTATACTCGCTCACTATCTATATTCTTCCCTTGAATATGTGGTTTATGTGGCCCGAATTTATAACCTATTTGATGTGAAGAATGAGGGAGCATATAAGCGGTTTTGTTTTTTTTCGGTTTCTTTCTTTTTCACCAAATCTGTTGTGAAGTATGCTTTACATTGAGAGGGCTTTTCATCTTTTGTATGCATTGTGTCTATGTAGAACTTCGACATTACAATATATTTTCAGATCCCTGAAGGTTGGCCCATATATTATGAGTGACAAGTTTGAAAGAGAGGGACAAATGGGTCTGCATTCCTTACTGTTCCTTATGATTTCTTTGTTCATTTATTTTTTCATAATAGAAAGAGAACGTAGACATGGTTTAAGAGTGAGAAAGATCATTGTGACAGTTCTATTTATGATATTATTCTGGTTCAAAACATTTTAAGGTATCATATCTAGATATTAGCGGCTTGTTTGATTTGGATGCTTACATAATTTTTGAATCAAGAATTCTGTTAATTCTGGCTTTATTTTTTTATGATGCATTCTCCACAGGAGACTGCGGGTCAGCATTGAGCGTGACATGGGAGGAACTGCAGCTGCTCCAAAAACCATTAGGTTTTTTGTTCCTTACTGGATTAACAACGATTCATTCTTGTCTTTGGCATATCGTGTGGTGGAAATCGAACCTCTGGAAAATGCAGATGTTGATTCCCTTTTGGTCTCGAAAGCTGTTAAATCTGCAAAATCATCCTTCAAACGTCCTTCTACTTCACTGTCTGGGAGACAGACTGGTACAAGGAAAAACATTCAAGTATTGGAAGCTATTGAAGACACTAGTCCGACACCCAGCATGCTTTCTCCACAAGACTACATTGGCCGTGGTGGAGTTTCGTTATTTTCATCACGAAATGATACGTATCTGTCCCCAAGGGTGGGCATTGCTGTTGCTATTCGAAATTCTGAAAATTTCAGTCCAGGGTTGTCTCTTCTTGAGCTGGAGAAAAAGGTGATATAGCGACATTATCATTTATTCTTCGTGATGATCGAGAATTTCAATTTTGTAAGTAGCTTGTACCTTACAAATTTTGGAGCTAATGAAAATTGACCTTTCTTCCAGCAAAGAGTTGATGTGAATGCATTTGCTTCTGATGGAACTTACTATAAGCTTTCAGCCGTGTTGCGCATGACTTCAGACAGAACAAAGGTAGAATTAATCAAAATTTTATGATCATGATTCACCCCTACTATCAAAATATTCACTTTTGTGGGTCTTCTTGTTGGATTTTGTTGAGGTATGCAATCATGCACCTAACACCATGAACTTCTTTACTTCATCATTTAACTTAGATTATGAAACTCATAGGTCCATGTTTCCAAAAATTTGATCGAGGCTGTAGTTATAGAATTTATGGATCTTCCAGATGTAAAGTTTTTTGTCCAACTGTTTGTAAAGGTTAGGTTAACAGCAAGGTTTGGTGACTGAAGTGTGAGTGTACATGGTTGCTAGTAGCAAGTCTAGAATGGAACTGCAGCATTTGAGACTTGTAATTTGGGTCATGAGCTCATGGGAACCAGATTGCTTTTCTGGAATTAGTGTCTTCGTGGAATGCAAATAACCATACTAGGAACATGGGCGAGGTCCAGATGAATATGAGAGAACAAAGTGATGGAGAAATCAAAACAATTTTCATTTATTAACTCCAGTAAACCGGATAAGGTTCCTCAGAAACTAATTATTAATATACTTACACACCATATAGGGGAAATTTCCTCATAGTTATATCTGTTGGTTCACTTTCAAAGTAATAAAGTCCATCAACTTTGTTAGCACTTCCAATCACCTTCTGCGTGCATATATCCTGAAATACAAATTGAGAAAGAATTTAGCAATGCAACTAAGATCTTTTAGAGCAGCATACAGGAAAGATTTGGAACATGTGAAACGGAATGAAGAGAAATAGGTTTGGAAATGGGAATACAACCTTTGCGTGCTACAATAGATAATGAAGCATGAGCTATTTTTACCGTATGTCTACCCAACAGAATATAGGAAGAAAAATTTTGATTTCCTGCCTTCCTTGTTATGAGAAATGTGTAGGTACAAGATATTTTATTGTGTCATGTCCATAACAGATCATTTAGTTTCTCAGTATATTGTGATGTAAATTTATGATTTTGAGAATCTGAGATGTTTTTCTGGTGTCTGCGTAAGATCTTACATATCATTGAATTAAAAGTAGCTCTATGGATATTCAGGTTGTGCATTTTCAACCACACACGTTGTTTATTAATCGGGTTGGCCGTAGGATTTGCATACGGCAATGTGATTCTCATTTGTTTGAGTGGCTTCATCCTACTGATACTCCCAAACATTTTGGATGGCAATCTGCAAAAGCAGAGTTGCTCAAGGTCTGTGTAGTCAACCACACCTCTTGTTGATAATAAAAGATGCCTATGAACAATATTGACATGCTTTATCGTTCTTATGTGTCATTTGTTCAGTTGCGGCTTGATGGATATCAGTGGAGCTCACCATTTACAATTGATACTGAAGGTGTAATGTGTATATGCTTGAGAAATGAGATCACAAGTGATGAAATGCATCTTAGGATTGAAGTAAGAGGTGGAACAAAGAGCTCTCGCTATGAAGTTGTACTCCGTCCCAATTCATTTTCAAGTCCCTACAGGTATGAATCTGGTGTCATGATCTTTTACATATGCTTCTGTACATTTCTTGTTTCACCTTAAAGGTTTCCTGCATGTACCTCTACACTTGTAATGCGTGGAACTATTGATGATCCAATTTGCATCATTCTTGAATTATACTATATGAGTATATCATGCCAAACTATGAAGTTAATTGAAGATCAACTTGAATTTTAATTTTTAAATACCCCCCTGCCTGGAGTTACTAGTTAATTTGCCATTTACAGGATCGAGAATCGGTCCTTTTTTCTGCCCATACGTTTTCGGCAAGCGGATGGTTCCAGTGATTCTTGGCGGTCATTACTCCCTAATGCTGCTGCTTCCTTTTCATGGGAAGATCTTGGTAGACAGCGATATCTAGAACTCTTAGTCGATGGGAGCAACTCTAGAACATCACTAAAGTATGATATTGATGAGATGTATGATCATCAGCCAATTGAGGTGGCTGGTGGACCTGGGAGAGGTTTACGAGTTACTGTCAGCAAGGAAGAGAAGGTCACTGTTGTTAAAATAAGTGACTGGATGCCATTGAACGAACCTCCTACAAATTTGTATAGAAGTCCATCATCTTTGCGACAAATCTCAGTAAATAATGCTCAGCTTAACTCATCAACATCCACTTCAGATTGCGAATTTCATTTTAATGTTGAAGTCGCAGAGCTTGGATTGTCCTTGGTTGATCATACACCCGAAGAGATATTATATCTTTCACTGCAAGGCTTTCTGCTGTCATATTCGACTGGCCTCGGCTCTGGAGTCAGTAGGTAATATTCTTATTCTTAGAAACTAGGCCAAGTGAATATTTTGCTTAATAAATAAATTTTCCGAATTGCCTTTGGGAATGTCAATTTCGACCATATGCTGACTTCACTGTTGACTACCTGATGAATTATATGCTTGACAATGGATACTGGATTGTGAAATGCAGGTTCAAAATAAGAATGCGTGGGATTCAGGTGGATAATCAATTACCTCTAACTCCAATGCCAGTTCTCTTCCGGCCACAAAGAGTGGGAGGGGAGACGGATTATATCTTGAAATTTTCCATGACACAACAATCAAATGGATCATTAGATTTATGCATATATCCATATATAGGTTTGCAAGTAAGTATATGAAGTTTCAGTTCTCCTGCAAAAGTTTCTTCTTTTTCAGTGCTAAAACAATTTCTTGGCAGGGACCTGAAAATACTGCCTTTTTGATTAACATCCATGAGCCTATTATTTGGCGTCTTCACGGGCTGATCCAGCAGGCCAAAATTGCAAGAATGTTTGAAACTGAAACCACTTCTGTTTCAGTCGATCCCATTATTCAAATTGGGTATGAACCGAGGCTTGAATGTTTAATGATTTTACCTTTCATTTCTGCAATTGCTTGAGTGAAATCAGGTCTCAAATATTTCTCTGGATTGACAGTGTCCTTAACATCTCGGAAGTTCGGTTCAAAGTTACAATGGCAATGTCCCCTAGTCAACGGCCAGTTGGTGTACTTGGATTTTGGGCTAGCTTAATGACTGCTCTTGGGAATACTGAAAATATGACGGTAAGCATGGGTTCTTGCTTGTCTTTTTCATAATGTAATTTGTTATTTTGTTTCATCTCAAAAAGAATCACCAGCTTAAAAATCTAAAATCTGTAGATATAACATAGAATGTATAATTCTTCAACGAACTCATTTAGATGTTTGGCAGAGTATCTTGGTGACTTTATTCTCATTCAAGTTTTACAATATCTTTACTTTCTGTCCTCTCTCTCTCTCTCTCTCCAACTTTGTGAGATGGTGAAAGTCATAGCTTCACAATGTTATGCTCGTGAATGGAACATTTCAACTACAGTGGTTCTGCTCCACTATTTGCAAGCTAAATTGAGTAGCGTAAAACTTGGTGGTGGTCTGTGGGATAAAATTAATTTTTGTGGTTCCGTATTATTTGTTATTCTGTTAATGGAATGGTAATACTTTTGATTTATTTTATCATATTCTGTTAATGGAATGGTAATACTTTTGATTTATTTTATCAGGTCCGGATAAACCAGAAATTTCAGGAAAACATATCAATGAGGCATAGCGTTCTAGTTGGTAATGCTGTCTCAAACATTAAGAAGGATCTCCTCAGCCAGCCACTACAACTGCTTTCGGGTGTTGATATACTAGGTAATGCAAGTAGTGCACTTGGACATATGAGCAAAGGTGTAGCTGCCTTATCAATGGATAAGAAATTCATACAAAGTCGGCAAAGACAGGTTAGACTTTTTTCCCATTCTAGAAAGTAACTTTTTTCCCATTCTAGAAAGTCGCTTTCGCATTACTGAGTCAATTGGTTGTTATCCTGATTGCTTAAATCAGGCCCTCTATGTTGACAAGCTTTTGCTGACTGGCCGATTGAATAAAAGCACATATATATTTAGAATAAAATACTCTTCTCCATCAGAGAAACAATTTGTTGTATGTTGACAGTACTATGACACTTGCAGAAATGCCTTATGGAAGAAAGTCTTTTTCAGAATTTCTTAAAGTTAGTTGAGCTTTAGTGCGTGCTTACTTAATGTTGAGCTACACTTGTGTATGGACTTGTACTGATGGCTAGTAGTTCTTGCGTTTTTCGTGCAACCTTTTCTAGTTTTCTAGAACAAAGAAAAGGCTTTACTGCTCCATTAATGATGGTAACATTTGATTTGATTCTATTACCTTTGCATTTGTAATAAATAGAATCAAAGTACATTCATTTTATTTGTACCCTGTTATTACTATATGATGCATAAAAATTTTCCACTATGTTCTCTTTTTCAGGAGAACAAAGGCGTAGAGGACTTTGGGGATGTCATTAGAGAGGGAGGTGGTGCACTAGCTAAAGGCCTATTTCGAGGAGTTACTGGAATTTTAACAAAGCCTCTTGAAGGTGCAAAAGCATCAGGTGTTGAAGGTTTTGTTCAGGGTGTTGGAAAAGGGTTGATAGGTGCTGCTGCCCAACCTGTAAGTGGGGTTTTGGATCTCTTGTCAAAAACTACAGAAGGTGCAAATGCTATGAGAATGAAGATAGCATCTGTTATTGCTTCAGAAGATCAACTCCTTCGCAGGAGGCTGCCTAGAGTTATTAGTGGGGATAATTTACTTCGTCCTTATGATGAGTACAAAGCACGGGGACAGGTATGTTGCTCCTTTGCTGTTCTATAGCACTGAATCCTCTTAAATTTAGAAGTTAGGTACTAATGATTTAACACTGGAAGACTTGACATTATAGAATGTGTATATTTTTTAATATGCATTACATATCAACTGGACATACCTCCTCTTCACTTGTTCAAAGGACACCTATATCCGTAATTCAGAAGTAAATTCTACTTGTTGATTTTAGAAAATTTATGCTATCAAGGGTGCCAATAGCAGTTGTTTCAGTATCAAAATGATTAGCAATAATTATCATGTGATCTGTTTGCAACAATATTTTTTTTCCCCCTGAGAAAAACCAAGATCCTACTTGAAATTAGAATGTAGACCAGCTTTTGCTTTCTTGTATTTCATCCATGATATACCTAGAAATATATTTTGGAGGAACAAATGTTCACATATTTTATTCTGAGAAAATATCACAGAACTTTGCATAATTCTGTATTTTATATAATCATGAATTTCTTTAGTATTGAATGACAAGGATGTATTTAGCGTAAAGGACTTGAGAGGAAAAAAAACAGAATGACGTACATGTAAAGGGATGGGAAATGTGGAAAGCCTTCCTTTCCATGGTAGGATCATAACAATTGTTCTTAAAACTTTTTATCAGCCATGTATAGAATTTCCTTGCACTGGATTTGTATTTTCTTTTAATTTTATTACTTGTATATATTAAGCTTTAATTTACACCGGGATCTAATTTTGCTCATTAAGATTTGACTAAATCTCAATATCCTCATATTTTTTTTGTAATGAAGGCAACACTGCAATTAGCAGAATCTGGATCATTTTTCGGCCAGGTTGATCTGTTTAAAGTACGTGGGAAGTTTGCCTTAACAGATGCTTACGAAGACCATTTTGCTCTTCCTAAAGGAAGAATAATCATGGTCACTCACAGGAGGGTTCTATTATTGCAAGTGAGTATTTCAACTGGACAACACTGGTCTGACGAATCTGTTATTATGGATTATAATTTAACAAGCTTATAGAATGCTTGCTGAGCAGTACTTTATGGGCCTATATAGTACTATGAACTAGATTTAACTTTTTTTTCTTATTTACTACCGTCCTGTACTGTGTATCAGATGTGCACATATAGTTCTGTATGGTTTTCTGGCATCCAAACTCTAACGGTTCCTTTATGTTGTTTCCAGCAAACATCTAACGTTATCGCCCAGAAAAAGTTCAACCCAGCTAGAGACCCTTGTTCAGTGCTGTGGGATGTAACATGGGATGACCTGGTGGTTATGGAAGTGACACTGGGAAAAAAAGATCATCCAAATGCCCCACCTTCACGGGTTAAACTTTATTTACGAAGTAGATCAGATACAAAGGATCAATTTCGAATTATAAAGTGTAACCATGAATCCAATCAGGCATTTGAGGTTTTTTCTTCAATTGAGCAAGCAAGATCTACTTATGGATCAACCCAATCAAAGGTTGAGTTTCGAACTCCCACTTTTTTACTTTCCAGCTTTTATTAGATTTCATACTTAATCAAGTCCAAGTTAAAATAAGGGTTGAAATCACCAGATACTCGAGTTTTTGAAATAATTGATGGAGAACATCCAGTAATTCTTATTTCTTACGATTGATTTTTGCTGTTATTGTTTTTTATTTACTTTACTCCGTCGAAATACCAGGATTTGCTGAAAAGAAAAGTGACAAAACCCTATTCTCCAGCCGTTGAAGTAATTCCAAAAGGAGTTGGTGCCTTGTCTCCACAACAGATGCCAGCGCCAGTATCTCTAAGTTCAATTTTTGGGAGCAATGAACCTTGACTGGTGTCTCAGGTAAATGGTTAATCCTTGAAATATGCCTTTTACCTGAGAATAATGGTATTTTTCAAGACGGCTGATGGTCAGTGGTCTAGGTATCAATTAAGTGACCATCAACAGTCTACATAGATGGTAAGAATCCAAATCAACGTAACAAAAATGTGTTGCTTCCAAAACATTTAGTCTAACATCGTCAAGTTATCTTTTTTGTTAGTAATCGGGAAGGCTCAAATGACAAGATATTAAGGATGCTGGAATTATGGATGAGTTTTCGCATGGAAATGCCGTTTTTTCTTGGAAGTTGGGGCATGACCAGGTTATCCATGCCCTTTGTCACAACTCGTTATACTTTTGGAGAGAAGTAGAAGTATATGGATATCTTACGGCTCACCTAAAGACCTTCTACAGATAAAAAAAAATGTACAGGCGTGTGTATCCTTTGTACATAGATATACATGTTTTAAGCATTTAATTATATGCAAGTTTCTAATTTCCGAATTTTGGCCACACCTTGTAGCAAACAAGCAAAGTAAATTTGAACATTTTCATGGTTGCGTTTGATTGGATATTTGGTTAATTATCAAATATAATTAATTAATTTGAGATTATGACTTGTGAAGAAAAACATATCTTGCTTTTTTTAGTGGTCAAAACTTTATACCCACCCAATGGCTAAAAAAACACACGTAAGCTTTAATGCTCTGACTCATCCTCACACTACTTGAGGTCCTCAATTTGTTTCCGGATAATAAAATAAAATAGGAATCTATTTATGTGTCACTTTCTAATTCTGGCACATTAATATGCGTAATTATTCTAATATTTTTTCAGTAAGTATTTCATCAAAATTATTATCTGAGAGGCGACTTGAAATTAGAGATGCACCATAGCTTTGCAAAATTATTGACTATTAGGGCCGTATTGAAAGATTAACTTCTGATTTGAGATCTTATTTTCTACATGATTGCGAAATTATGACCCATTTGATAGGAATGACAAAAAAATCTTGTTCAATCCGATATCTGTGGGTCCCGCCACACGGGTGGGCATTACCCGGGTAAAGGGGTGGAGACGGGAGGCGATGGCCATTACTCCGAAGCGGGTTTAGGAAACAGTCTTCGTTTCGTTACTCGTCACGTTTAAAGTTAATTTCAAATTTAAATTTTTTATCGAATAAAAATAATAAATTTATCATCATTTTTAAAAGGAACATAAGTTTTTTTCATAAATTAATAAAAAAGTGAATATTATTACTAACTAAAAACATAAAAAAAAAATAAAAGCAAACAATAAAATAAATAAAAATAAAAAATAAACGGGGACAGAGAACCCGTCACGTTTCATCTCGCTTTAATCGGGTAAGGAATGAGATAATGTAACAAAAATAATCTACTGTATTGGGTGGAAATGGCCAACATGTTACGTACCCGTCCCCACTTCTATCGTGGCTCGTCCTATTTTCATTTTAAAATTTTAGAACTTCATCCACTTAGAATTAATTAGAACATGTTTTGTTAGGATTTATTTTTTCTTTTCTTGTCGAGATTACTTGTCGAAATTGATAATAGGGACTTTTGCCGACTTTCGAATATTCCACGCTTCTGGATTTTCGCATGGTTTATTTTATTTCAAATAATCCAACCCGTCAAATTAACGAAACCTAACCCTATATATATAAGCCAATTGTTTGGGTTATGAACTCCTCGAAATTAATCTCTTAATACAATCAAAGTAAGCACTTCCACTACTATCATCAAAAATGGCGGCAGAAACAGAGATTTTGTGCCCGCAAAGCGTTTCCGTTCAGTACTTGAGCGCCAAAAAGTCGACCAATATTGAAGCCGAATTCTTCGATGTCTCATCGGCGGCGGTGGCGGTGGCGGTGGCTCCTACTGGTATTACTACTACGCCGCATAAATCTCCGATCTTCCTCGCCTCCGAATCGGGGATTTCCATCGAAATATGTCGTTCTGAATCGGTATGACATTTATATTGAAGTCCTCTTTTTTTTTTTTTCGTGTTTTTGAATCTTGATTCGTGATTTGTGTCAGTAATACTAGTTATTGAAATGATTGTTTCTTTCATGGGTTTGCGATTCGTTTTTTGACCCACCCAGATGACTATTTTTGTATTTGTGGGAGAAACTATGGTTCTTGTTATTTTTCCTAGGAAAGAAGCGTCTTCTTGGTTAGTCAATATCAATTTCTTTTATTTTTAATATTCAGATGTATATATTGTATGTATGTTTTTGTGTGCGTTTGTTATGCTATTTGAAGGATGTTTCTATTGCCAAAGTTTGGGAGTTGTATTTTTGGTGGATTGACTTGATTTGGCTAAAAATATTTCTTGATTTGTACTTTCATTGCTTTCTGAAGAAACTCGTTGGGGGCCATAAATAGTAATATTTAACCTAAAATATTGAGAATGGAAGATACATAATTTACCGT
Organism: Fraxinus quadrangulata; assembly: GCA_903798255.1. NCBI lineage: Eukaryota > Viridiplantae > Streptophyta > Magnoliopsida > Lamiales > Oleaceae > Fraxinus > Fraxinus quadrangulata. Next base: position 23,251 of record CAIGRB010071583.1, on the reverse strand, counting down.
ATGGATATTCTGATAGTAATCTAATACTTGCTTGATCTAAAAGCTAAAGCAAAGCTGTGACAACTTGCATTTTGTCTAGTTTCAGTAAGAATTTTTCTTGGTAATTGAATATTAAATGAATATTCTCCACAAGAATTAGTACATAGTAGAATAAATTTTGGAGAAGATGCTTGAACATGATTGATTCCTTGTGAGTTAAATTTATGAATAATTGTTTGAGGTTCCATTCAATATAAGACTCGCTCTGGTTTTATGTTTGCTTATAGTATTGAGGTTTATCATTGGATATATTCTAAAAAAGATGTCTTATTCTGTCAACAGGCTCGTAGCTGCTCAACGAGTGACTTGTCTACCACTGTTTTCGAGAGTCCGAATAGCAAATTTGTTCCAAGCATTTGCTCAGGTAGTCACTCAGATATTGGACCCCGCTGTTCCAATGAGGATGAACACATTCGGATTGACGACTTATCTGCGCATTTAGGTTCTCTGTACAAGTGGTCTCAACCAAGTGCCTTCTATGCTGTTTTTGACGGCCATGGAGGCTCAGATGCGGCAGCTTATGTCAAAAATAATGCCATAAAATTCTTTTTTGAGGATGCCAGTTTGCCTCAAACTTCTGATAATGACGAAAAATTCTTGCAAGATTTGGAGAGAGCTCAACGCAATGCATTTTCATTGATTGATTTTGCGTTGGCTGATGAACAAAATAGTGTTGATTCGTACTGTGGAACAACAGCAATTACTGCCTTGGTTCTTGGAAGGCATTTACTTATTGCAAATGTTGGTGACTGCCGTGCTGTCCTCTGCAGAAAAGGAGTTGCAGTTCAGTTATCTCAAGATCACAGACCCTCGTCTCAGCTGGAACGGCAAAGGGTTGAGAATTTAGGTGGTACCATTGAATATGGGTACCTAAATGGTGAACTTGCTGTTACTCGAGCACTTGGAGACTGGTACATGAAACTCCCATTAGGTTCAGCTTCTCCTCTAACTGCAGAGCCAGATATTCAACAGACTTTGTTGTCCGAGGATGATGAGTTCTTGATAATCGGTTGTGATGGGATATGGGACGTGATGTCAAACCAGGAAGCAGTTAGCCTAGTTCGCCGTGAGCTTAGGCATACGCATAACCCCCACCAGTGTGCACGAGAACTTGTGAATCAAGCATTAAGGCGAGATACATGTGACAACCTCACAGCCATTGTTGTTTGCTTCTCTTCCCTAGAGCGACAAAATTCTGTTGTTTCTCAGAGACCAAGATTGAGATTTTCCGTGTCCAAGGAAGCAAGAAAGAAGTTGCAGAGCCTATTATGAGGCAATTAAATTGCACAAATACAAGAGTAAACTTTTTGGCCTTTTGACAAATCAGGAATGCAAAGCAGAACCGATTTCAATAAAATTTTCCAATTGTTTTAAGGCAGCAGCAGTTTTGTCGGGTTAGAGATGAGGTGGATATATGCAATTTTGGCTTGGCTTCTTGATAATTCTTCATTGATGGAGGCTTAGCCATCTATCTCATCCAGTCACAGTTCCAATAAGCATAGGCCACACGCTCACTGAGAGGCTTCAGTTTTCTGGTATGGATATGTAAGAAGATAATAATGTCTAAATTATGGAATGTCTTTTCTTGCTGTATGTAAATATAGAGCAAATATTTTTATTTTTATTTTTATTTTAATTCTTTTGGGTAAAATTTTGAAGGCTTTTGTAATTTACTCTATATTTTTGTTAATAATCGTGGCAAGAATAATTTATTATCAACGAAAGTGGATTAAAAATTAAAATACTTTGCAAAATACAAATTGTCCACGTTCTTAATTGACGGTCCAGATTGACTGCAACCAATAGCATCCACGATTCTGCTGACTAATCGCCCTCCACTACTCATAATCCAACGGTGGTGATCCTGCATGGCACAATCCACCAATAAACAAAATAGTTTAGTTTTAGGGAAACTTCACATTCAGTCCCCAACATTTAGTGTATCTTACTAATTCGTCATCGACGTTCGAGCTTGAACTTCCGAGTTTCTCCCTTTAGTGTATTTGATGCAATGAATCCTTTTTAACACAATTGTTTCGATGTTAAATCATGGCTGCACATATATACTCCCATCTTTTTTTTTTCTTCTCACTATGAAGGATCGATAAAGTATGTCGTTATAAAATCATAATGATAAGATCTGAATTCCTACTCAATCACAATCGATCCAGAGCAGAAGTTCTTCCTCTAGGCCGCCTTCTCTCATGTCAGCCGTCTTTTATTTCTAGTCAATTGTTTTATGAGCTTTATTCGCTTCATTTCCATCTCTAATAAATGAAAAACGATATTCCCTTGGGGGTTGAAAATTCACGAGTAGTGACTTGTGGCATGTACAATCATTTTAACATCAAAACTGTCTGAATTGATTCTGCTAAGGACACTAAACATAAGAGGGCGTAAAATGCAAATTTAAAAGTGGGGGATGAATTCGTAAGAATCTAAAAAGATTGGAGATTAAATGTGCAATATTTACTTTTAGTTTAACTAATGAAAGCATGTTCTAAGTTCTCCTCCTCCATTCACCACTGTATATAGCAGGCTCTAAACCTAAACAATCGAAAAGAAGAGATTTTCCAATTTCACATTCAAAGCTTGACAAAAATGGCGATGGCTAGTATTTCCAGGCGAAAAGCCACTACAGTTTTTTCATCATGGAGGCATTTGTACAGAAATTCCTCAAAGTACTCGTCGATTGTGAGCAGGAGATACTCTGTGTCGTCGGGATCTGACGAGAACGACGTCGTTGTGATAGGTGGTGGGCCAGGCGGGTACGTGGCTGCCATAAAGGCCGCCCAGCTTGGGCTCAAGACTACATGTATTGAGAAGCGGGGTGCTCTCGGTGGAACTTGCCTCAATGTCGGATGTATACCATCCAAGGTCTTGTCCTGATTTTGTTTTAGATCTACTGAATTGAATTTTGGTTGTTGCTGTGTGTGCGTGCGTGCGTGCGTGCGTGTGTGTGTGTGTTTTTTTGTTGACTTGAGTTTGTGTTTGTTATGCTTTGTTTGGATTTTGAGAATTATGCTTGTTTGATATGTATTTGATTGAAGAATGAAGATTGAGCATGTCCATGTTTTGTCTGTGTTTCTCTATATTCGTTTGAGAAATTTTGTTTCATTATGATATGTACAAAATTTGTGCTTTATTAGTAATTGTAATTTGTAATTATGTGCTGATAATGTTTCGCGCGGTGGAATTGATGATTTACAATCATAATTTGGTGAAAGCTTTAATCTTTTTCCATGGTACCGTAGGTACTGTGATTGAGCGATGGACTTAATTCTAAGTGTGTGATATTTTCATCAGCATTGAAGGTAAAAGAATGTGTATTTGGTGCAGTGGAAAGCTTCTTATTTTTGTTTCAATTTATCATCGTTATTTTTATTTCTATATTACATCCTATCTAGTCAGAGCAAGAGAAATGTGATAGTTGCTTTTGGCTCATGTCTTATTAAAAATTATTTGCTCGAGTAGGTTCAATGACATCTGATGACTATTGGTGGAATGATGACTATTGGTGGAATTTACTTATTTAGGGTGAGTATAAAAAGAGAAGAATGTTCATGACACTGTAGTTTCTGATGTTTGTGAAGGATAACTTTTTTTTTTCCTTCCCTTTCCTGATGGTGGAGTAAGATTAAATGGAACTAGAAAAGTTTGGCGGGCCAAATCATCTCAACATGGTTTTGATATTTGATATAGCACACTTTCAAGGGATGCCAAATAATTGATGTGGTGCATGAAATAGTTTGACATATAGTAATTCAGTAGTACTCATCTCTATTTCGCAACAGATAATTATCGCAAGCCCTCAACATTAATGAACTCAGTATATCAGCTGCCCAACTGGATATCATAAGTTTTATATTATTTGTTACCTGGTGTAGCTTATTTTATGTTACATGGAGAGTTGTATTTATGGTTGTCCCTTTGTTATCTGTCTTCTGAGAAAATACGATCTTTAGCTTGGCTGTTTTATTGTGGAATTTTATATATGATGATGTTTAGATCATTCTTTGGAGAACTGAGAAAGCCAGTTATGAAAGAGACTTCAAATGAACACTCATTTGAACTTCTATTTTAACTGATTTGCATCAATAAACTGTTTCGAGTCAACATTTTGAGCAACATGCTGAATTTCTTATGTTTCTATATCATACAAAGTTAGCAAATTATTAGATAAAAGGAATTGAATTTGGTTTTCTATGAACTATTAAGAATGCTGATTTCCTATTGTGGAATTGTCATTTGGTTTTTGGACTTGTCTTGTGGCAAATTTCTATAGGAGTTCCTAGTTTAAAGCCAGCCATTCGTCACCAAATGAAATAGATACCTATGTAGTAGGTATCTGGATTCTATGTTTGTTTTTAATTACTGTGAATTGGTCTTCACAATTTAAAATTTATTTTCACTGTCTTAATTTGCCAATTAATGCCTGCAGGCCCTTCTTCATTCCTCCCATATGTATCATGAAGCCACGCATACATTTGCAAGTCATGGAGTGAAATTATCTTCTGTTGAGGTCGATCTACCTGCTATGATGGCCCAAAAAGACAAAGCTGTGGGTAACTTAACAAAAGGCATTGAAGGTTTATTCAAGAAGAATAAAGTAACCTATGTTAAGGGGTATGGAAAGTTCCTCTCCCCATCTGAAGTTTCTGTTGATACTGTTGAAGGTGGTAACACTGTTGTCAAAGGCAAGAATATCATAATTGCCACTGGTTCAGATGTCAAAAGTATACCAGGGATAACCATTGATGAAAAGAGAATTGTATCATCTACTGGGGCTTTAGCCCTATCAGAAGTTCCTAAGAAACTCGTTGTTATTGGTGCTGGCTATATTGGTCTCGAAATGGGCTCTGTGTGGGGACGTCTAGGGTCAGAGGTCACTGTTGTTGAATTTGCAGCAGACATTGTTCCGACCATGGATGGAGAAGTCCGAAAGCAATTTCAACGTTCCCTTGAGAAGCAGAAGATGAAATTCATGCTCAAAACTAAGGTGGTTTCTGTAGACACAGCAGGGAATAGTGTGAAGTTGACACTTGAACCAGCAGCTGGTGGTGATCAGACCACTCTTGAAGCTGATGTTGTTCTTGTGTCCGCTGGCAGAGTTCCGTTTACTGCCGGACTTGGATTGGACAAGATAGGAGTTGAAACTGATAAGGCTGGTCGTATCTTAGTGAATCATCGATTTGGCACCAATGTACCAGGGGTATATGCTATTGGTGATGTTATTCCTGGACCTATGTTGGCTCACAAAGCTGAAGAGGATGGTGTTGCATGCGTGGAATATATTGCAGGCAAGGAAGGTCACGTGGACTACGATATGGTTCCTGGAGTTGTTTACACGCACCCTGAGGTGGCATCTGTAGGTAAAACCGAGGAGCAGGTAAAAACACTCGGAGTTGATTACCGTGTAGGAAAGTTCCCTTTCTTGGCAAACAGCAGGGCCAAGGCAATTGACGATGCTGAGGGAGTGGTTAAGATACTTGCCGAGAAGGAGACTGACAAGATATTGGGTGTTCACATCATGGCGCCTAATGCAGGGGAACTCATTCATGAGGCCGTTTTGGCTTTGCATTATGGAGCATCAAGTGAGGACATAGCGCGCACATGCCACGCACATCCAACAATGAGCGAGGCCATGAAGGACGCCGCCATGGCCACTTATGACAAGCCCATTCACATTTAGAGACATGTTATATTTTTGTCTGAGTTAATCTCTTCGATAATTTGATTGAAACAAGTACAGTTTCATAGACTCCTGCTCTCTTTTCTTTTGGGGTCACTGTCTTGTACTTGAATGTGTCTGTCGATATTAGTAATAACTCATGAGGTGTACACTGCACTAATGTGCATCTGAAAATTGTGTGCCTTTGGAAAGGCTTTTAGATTAAATTATTTTGTGGGAAGTACAATGTTTCTCACCATCAGTCCACATAATTCTGTTCTTATACTTTGCTGGTTTTTGTATGTTGTCTNTACTGCCGGACTTGGATTGGACAAGATAGGAGTTGAAACTGATAAGGCTGGTCGTATCTTAGTGAATCATCGATTTGGCACCAATGTACCAGGGGTATATGCTATTGGTGATGTTATTCCTGGACCTATGTTGGCTCACAAAGCTGAAGAGGATGGTGTTGCATGCGTGGAATATATTGCGGGCAAGGAAGGTCACGTGGACTACGATATGGTTCCTGGAGTTGTTTACACGCACCCTGAGGTGGCATCTGTAGGTAAAACCGAGGAGCAGGTAAAAACACTCGGAGTTGATTACCGTGTAGGAAAGTTCCCTTTCTTGGCAAACAGCAGGGCCAAGGCAATTGACGATGCTGAGGGAGTGGTTAAGATACTTGCCGAGAAGGAGACTGACAAGATATTGGGTGTTCACATCATGGCGCCTAATGCAGGGGAACTCATTCATGAGGCCGTTTTGGCTTTGCATTATGGAGCATCAAGTGAGGACATTGCACGCACATGCCACGCACATCCAACAATGAGCGAGGCCTTGAAGGAAGCCGCCATGGCCACTTATGACAAGCCCATTCACATTTAGAGACATGTTATATTTTTGTCTGAGTTAATCTCTTCGATAATTTGATTGAAACAAGTACAGTTTCATAGACTCCTGCTCTCTTTTCTTTTGGGGTCACTGTCTTGTACTTGAATGTGTCTGTCGATATTAGTAATAACTCATGAGGTGTACACTGCACTAATGTGCATCTGAAAATTGTGTGCCTTTGGAAAGGCTTTTAGATTAAATTATTTTGTGGGAAGTACAATGTTTCTCACCATCAGTCCACATAATTCTGTTCTTATACTCTGCTGGTTTTTGTATGTTGTCTCTTTGTAGCTGAACTACTATCTAAAGGCACTAGTGCTAATGACCCTTAATGAGAATAGTCATTAAAATTGGACCGGTCAGTCGGGTTGAAATCATGAAATGGGAAGAAACCTATTCCCCAAGTTATACTGCTGCTGAGTAACATGTTGAATAACACCAGCCTCTTGATAGCACCGGAACTGATGTCTCTCCCTTCTAGTCCTTCACATAATCCAATGGCTCGTCCATTTATATATCCAACCATTTCTCGACCAGCATCTTTATGTTGTCTCTATGCATGTTTTCTTCTTTACCAGTGTATCTCCATGGTTTCGCTCCCTGTAACTTTGAATTGAAAACCATACAAGATTGTGTTATTAATCCACTTGTCTTCATTTTCGCATACTACATACCAGTGTTCTAAAAAACGTAAAGTGTGGTTAGGCGTGGAAGCGAAGTTTTAAGCTTTACAAGCATAAACGATCTTAGGCGAGACTTACACATAAAAAAACGTTTTTTTATTTTTAATATTATTTTGAGTTTTTAATCATTTAATAATTAAAATAATACATATCAAACCTCTAAAATTATAAAATACTATATTTACTTAATAATTCCTTTCATTAGTCAATTATGTAATTTTCAAGTTTTCAAAATGAAAAAATTAGAATATTTTTCCTAGTTTCAATTTTCAACTAGAAAATTCCTACTTAATAGATTTATAAGAACTTTATATATGCTTTTGGAGTTTGAAACAAACTAACGAGTCTCAAGATCATAATTAGACAATGTAAATAGCATTATATCTTAAAGTCTTTCGTAAAACCTGAAATTAAAGTCAAATGAAAAGTTTTTTTTTCTTAAAATAAAAAATAAACTAAATTCAAATAAAAAACTTAAAAAAAAAATTAGTAAAGCGTGCCTAAAGAAAATGAAGAGGAAATAAAAAATTCAACCTTTTAGCAATTGGAAAAAAAGCATTCACTCAAAGCGATGCGCTTTGCTCAAGTTTCGAGCCTAAACGAACTTTTTAGAACACTGCTACATACTATATCTTGCTCAAGAACGAATGAATTTCATAAATATACTTACCGCAACACAATTTTGAACAACATTAACTCTGTCTCTGAACTACGGAAATTTTGATAACTCAACTGATGCATCGTAAGACTTGCCATAACTCTTCCCACAACTTTCCCGAGCTATTTACGCACGAACATGAGGACGCATCAAGCGTGCTTTGACATCTCGTAGTATAATCTTTTGTGGAATTGCCATACTATTGTCTCTCATTCTTCAATGGGGGATTAGGTCGTTTGGAAAAATTTTAAGTTGCTAAAAAATTGAAGTCAAATTTAATAATTAGTTTTAACAACATTTCATGAAATTACAACTTTTATCAATTTTTAATCACATATTTCATCATGTTTTATTAAAATTTGCCAAAAAAGTTTATCAAAAGCTTTTTCAAACAATCCCGAAGTATTAATACAAAAAAGAGAGAAAATTTCATATCTAAAAGAGTTAAGTATGACCCGTTTCAAAACTAAGAAATACGGTTTAAAATTTCAAAAATTAAATATTAATTACATTTTATTTTTGAAATAATTAATTNTAAAAGTATATTTTATTTATTAAATATATTAAGGTCATAATTTTATACTATTGATCACAAATTATTTACCGGTCACGAATTAGAAATTTTATAGGTCACAAATTATTTTACGATGACAAATAAAATTTTTTATAGATCACAATTTATTCATTGATCACACATCAAAAAAATATAAGCCACAATTAAATATATTAATATCACAATTCTATACAATTTGGTTACAAATTATTTATCGATCACCGATAAAAAAATTTATAGGTTACAAATTATTTCTCAGCCACAAATCAAATTTTATTGGTCACAATTTATTCATCGGTCATAAAATCTCAAATTTTATAAGTCAACTTATTTAACGGTTACAAATTATAAAATTAATTGGTCACAAGTAATTTTTAGATCACCATTTAATAAATTGTTAGTCACAATGACATTTTTTAAATTACATATTATATATTGGTGACAAATTAACCAGTTTATTGGTCACAATCAACCAATAATTGGTCACAAACACACCCTATCATATCCATCCATGACCATCGCACCACCGCCACAATCACGACTACGACCACCATGATCACCGTCAACATCAACATCAACATCACCACCACCTCACTAGAACGTGCAAAACCACTACACACACTACATCAATGGAAACCCACCACCACAGCAACGCAAAACCACCACAACACCAACACGTACCAAACTTTGACACTATCATCATTGCTAGATCGCGGCATCACCAAACACTCGACACCAAATCACGAGTACTGTGCTCACCACATGTGACCATCACCACAAAAACAACCACAAACTGCTTAGCAATGGCGAACCCATTACCACTATGTGCAGCGCTCTAAGCTCTCCGCACGCAGCGACGCTCTAAGCGTACGCCTCTATATTCGACGTTTTGAGCTCGTTGCGCACAGTGCCGCCTACAGCGGCAATGGGTTCGCCACTTACAACAGTTGTGCAAGGGCAATGAGTTTGTCGTTGCCGAGGCGTCGGCACCCACCATGAAGAAATAAAATGTATAGAAGATATAGTAGAGAGATAATGGAAAGAGAGAAAAAAGGAAGAAGAACCCGCTGGTGAATAGGAAAAAAAATTGGTATAAGAAATAAGAGAGAGTGGAAAGGGAGAAAACGAAGAAGAAAATGAAATGAGTTTGAAATTTAATTTTATAATATTATTATTAATACTGAATTAATATCTGATTTTTATATAAACAAACTTTAAATTTGATCTTTGAAATGATAATTTAAAAAATTTGGTTCCATGCCAATGAGAAAAGGCCCATTGGACTAAAGAGGAACCCTCCTCAGACCTTAAAGCCCTAAACATTCCTATTAAAGTGTACATGTAAAACCCAAAATTGAGCCCAAATAGGTCAAAATTGCCAACCACAGCCCATCAAGAAAGTGGATCTTTGTGATTCTAATTATTTAATTCCTTACAAAATGCATGTACTCCTCTCTACAAATCCAGTGCAACCAATGATTTGCATCCTTGACTATTAATAGACTATAATTTGTTGATAGGAAATTAGTTCGATTCATCCTTAACTTCGTTGAATAATTGTCCTTGATAAAATCTTAAATCGGCATACAATGATCAAATTTTATGATGCACGGGATTTGGTTCGATATTCAAGTAAGTAAATTCTTTGTTTCTTGATTCTCATCTTGTCAAAAGTGACATAACATCATGTCTAGATTAAGAAAACAATTGTGTTAGGACACAAAATACAGTGAGAGCACAAAAAAAAACATTCATCATAAAAAATATGTACGGAAAACCATTGACGGGAAACAGTTTTAGAACAAAGAGACAATCTCTTTTAAATCATACAACTATGGAAGCATCTATAATGGAAGAGGATACAAGTCCACTTTTGATTTTTGAATATCAAATTTCAATTAGGTTTTTCTGCAAAGAAATATATTTATACATACAAAGAGCTCCTTATTCAAAGATATTTGTAGCAGAAAACGGCCGGTTTGGTTTGTGAAGACATCTTAGGATTCGTTGACCTTCAGGAGATTGTCAAATTTTTGCAAATTGTTTGGTTTGACTTTTGTTTTGACCCTCTGAATTCTGCTCACAGTGGTAATTGATATTCAAATCAAACATGCAGTTCAAACTAGAGGTGGTTGTTCTAAACAGCAATTTCCTTTTGTAATGGATTAAACATCTAATTTTGTACCATGTTTGGTTGTACTCAAAAAATAGATTTTTTAATATTTTGATAAAAAAAAAATGATAAAATTTGTGGTTGAAAAATTAGTAAAAGCAATGAATCATATAAAATATGTTGTTAAAATAAATTGTTGACTTTGATTTAGATATTTATCAAATTTTTTAGCACATGGGCACAATAGTAACAAAAAATGAATAAAAAGACCGCAAAAGAACACAATATATAGTGGTACAATCTCGCGAGACAAAGAAAATGGAAATAAAAGTACAACATATAGTGGTTCAATCTTGACCCTCGATGTGAAATCTACTTCCATTCGTTTTGTTGGGCTTTCATTATAATGAAAAGAGAGATTATAATCACTTATAAGTCGAGTCTCTTCATTTCTCTCTACATGAATCTGTTCACCTTGACATTTTTGATGCACGTGCGAACTATTCAATATACCCTTATGTTATTCAGGATAAAATTCTCAAACTAGAGCATGTCTTACCGGAGAGATCGATCCATAATCACGAAAAAAAATGAATAGTATAATTAGGTAAGCAAGTGCACAGACATTCGGTGTACCATTTGGTAGCTAGATATCTAATCAAGGAAGAGGAATATTTTTATAAGGTTGAAGCTTCCTTTGTTGACAAATAGTGTCACATATGGTCAACTGCAAGGTGTGTTAACTTTATAGACTTGCTTAAGAGTTTGAAACCTAAGATCACAACCCTACAAACAAATGCAAAGAATGTCTTAATTAACCAAATTCTTATTTGGATAGTGTTTGGTAATAATTAATTTAATTAAAAAACTAAGCTTTAATTAATATACAAAAGAACAAGCGGCCTACAAATAGAGTAAACTATTACTTACTTTCTTGATTTTCAATAGCACGATTAGTTGGAAGAAGATACAAAATTAATAATTTAATTGAGACCAAATACAATAATGAATCAGCTGAAGGCATAATCTTGTAGGGCTTTTGCCAGCCAATTGTCCCTAATATGTAGATTAAAGTAGGGAAAAGTTGCACTTTTACCTTTTGTATTGTTGAGTTCATACTCGACATGTTTTGAACTTGTTCAGTGCATGAATTTTTATGATTGCTATAAAGGGACTTGGGAAAATACCATCAAATTGCAGGGGTCGGAAATTTTGCACATGTGTCGTGCTTTTAATTCTTCTATTAATTCGGTGTAACAATTACTTGAATTGTCGTTCTAAGATATGGAAAAAAAAAATCAGTTAATACGCACTTTATATATTGAACTCAAATCTCCAATCCTTTTCGGGCCAATATATTTAAATTTGAAGTAAAAAATTATAAAATACTATTCACTTTTTATGATTCACATTCTTGGCAAAAATAATTCGTGATACCATCTTTCTTAGTATTATGATAGATGATTCAATAATTTCCATAATTTCATCTTTGTGGGTGCAAAAACCATATATATATATTATGAAATGATTGGTTGGTCAACATTAACAAAAGATTTTAATTCTCTTTTAAGCATAACGACAATAATAGAAGAAAAAGGAAATGGGTCATTGGTCCCCTCTCCAAATGTCGCACAAACAAGTTATTGGTTAATGAATGTGACTTTTCATCCTTAAAGGGGGTGTTTTTGTATCGTTAAGACGTAACCAAATATATAATAATCGATGATATATTTCTCTTATCTATTGAAGATTTTCCTTCGTAACCCAAAACACTTAAGAGACGTCGTTAACTATATTTTATATGTGCCAAATTTTGATTGGCATCAATTTTATTGGAAGAGATTGTGAAACCTTGTTAGACACACGGTCAAATCCTTGAGTATGTAAAAAGTGAAATTATTACGTAAATGTGTCGAAAGAAAGATTTTGGTAAACTGTCACATCGTTAAATATCAAAATAATATAAAACTTTAAAATTCAACGTGATATGTGACAAGCTGAATCATAAAAGTTCAAGCTAGTTCTCGAGTGCAAAAAAATGAGTAAGACAAGAGAGCCAACCCAATTAATTTCCTAAAGTGCGGTTACCCACTAAGGTGAAAATTCAAGAAATTGGTCCAAACTCATGACTGAAAATTTCCAAAAGCACCACAATAACAAAATGTCATGTCATCTAACAAATTTCTTACCACATATATCAAATCAAACCATGGTTTCATCAAATAAAATTAGAGCACGTTTGGCTTAGCTTAAGATCATTCAACTTAGCTTCTTTTGTAACTTTTTATTAACAAAATATCAAGTGACGTTATTGAAAAGTTACTTTTTGTAGCGAAAGTAAAACCTAACATTGTCTTGGTAACACGTAAATGAGCTTACGAATATGTATATTTGAGTGTGATGCAAGAATACCAAAATCATCTGCATGCATGAATTTTGTAAATTTATGAATTGAAAAACTAGAAATTTATACGCCTAATGTATACTAAAAAATTGAAATACGCATGCACTTTGCTTTGTTGGTGTTTGGGTCAAAGACGCATCAGAGAATAAGAAAATTATTAAAGAAATGTATTATATTTATTAATTAAACTTATCTTGCTGTTTACTGATTAGTAAGTATACTCATGTGTCTGTGCGAGTGAGAGAAAAAGACATCCCATAAACCCAGAAAACCCGGGTTTTCTTTTGACTTTAATAACAAGAAAAGAAATTCTTCTCGATCTCTTGCCCATGACTTGTTTGCGTAGAAATTATTAATGAAATTTATTTGATTAATTTAATTTTTAATTTAGAAAGTATTAAAAATGTACCTCTTATATTGGTGGATAGATAAGAGAAAGCAAATGAGAGATACAGGAAGTAGATTGTCCGGGAAATAAAAACGTATCTCTTTCTAAAGAAAATATTTTCCTTATTTTTTTAAAAAATATAATCACGTGATCAACTTTTAGAAGATATTTTCATGAAAAAAATTTCGATTCACTTTTAGAAGATATTTTCATGAAAAAAATTTCAATCGAATCTCACAAAAGTAAGAACTTGGATGAGAAATGAATTTTTTTTTTTTATGAAAAATAAATTCAATCAAACACACCACAAGAAAATTAGTTATAGGGATATCAATTTGGCTCTCCGGCTCGAGCACACCCTCATTTTTGGACATCGGCCCTGAATCTGCCCATGACGAGCCACATAAACACGGGCCATTTTTTGTCCGTGTTATTTGAAAAAGGCAACTGTAACACACAAAAAAAGGAAAAAAGGAAAAAGGTTGCCTTTCATAAACAACTGCCTTTGAAAATAGCTGCAGCTGCCTTTCAAAAAAAAAAAAAACGTGATGTTTAAACTTATTTGCTTAAAAAAATTTGTAAAATATTTTATTCGTGTACAATTTTAATTCCGCCTAATTTGATTGTAGTTAGTCCCAAATTCGAGAAAGGAGGCTTGTAACTTTTATTTAATTTACAATTTGTATAAATTGCAAAAATTTATATCGTTTAAAAAAGATTATAATGTCATGAACTTAAAGGGCAAAAAAAAGCCAGCTCGATAAGGGCCTAGCCTAGATTTTTCGACCGAACTTTTGCTCTGCTCGGGGAAAAAAAGCTCGGGTCATTTTTTACCCGAGTCATCTCCGAGCCACGAGTTTCGGCTCGACTCGTTTACAATCCTAATTAGCTACGGTTTGGGCTGAGTAATAAATGAAAGGGAAATCTAAATTACCTTTTTGTCCAAATGTGTCACAAATGACCACAAACCTTTTCATTTTTGGCAAAAATGGCTCTTTTAGACTCCATTCAAAAGGGTGGTTAGTTTTGTGCGTGTAATTTGTCCTTATTTTATTTATATTTCAAGGGGAGGTTTCGTGAAATGATTTTCTACACTCAAAAAGTCCAAAAAAGACGGGAAAAAATTTTAAAAATAAAAAGATTAAGTTCATCATCTTACATCCACTCCATCATACAATGTCAACACTGTCACACCACACCACCCCTACGCTTGAAGTACAAGAAACCCTTGTTGAAAATCAAGAAAGTAATTTAGCATTAAGCGGGGGAGGAAAGACTTGCTACACTTGAAGTACTTTTAATGGAATGATGAAAACTACAAATTGCACAATTCGAGTTATAGATATATATAAGTAAAATGATGAAACAGTAGTGTATTCATCTTGCCCTTTATCTTTTATGCACGTGACAGTTTTCAAATTATTAATTTTATTTATCTTTTTTATAATAATGTGTTTGTGTGTTGAGTTTTTGATAACTATTGGAACTAAATCTAGGAGATCTATTGAAAGAATATTCTGACATGATTTCAACGATAAGACATTTTTATTACAACATCTAGCGCATTAACAGAATGAAATGACAGGGCACACAATTTTATCATTAATTTTAATAACATTTAAAATAATCAATGAACTCGATTTTTACACATCATGGAATGTCATCCATGATGTACAAATATAATGTACAAGTAGTTTAACTCCAATACTAAATATCATGTTGAATGGATTACATCTGAAAGAACCATTTGTTCCAGAAATCAAAAGGTTTGGGATCATTTGCGCCACATTTGAAATGTTTGGGCCAAAAATACTATATAATTAAACGTTTGGGACCATTTGTGTCTCTATCCCTAAATAAAAGGAAAAGTTCAAGAGGGCTACATAAAGAAGGCCTAACTCTAGCAAAAATTGTACAAAATAATAGAAACTCCAAGTTGGGATTGGGATGGCAGTCGGGCGGGTTTCGAGCGGGGCACCCTCACTCCACTGTATCTCGTCCCGCCTTAGACGAGGCGGGGTAGGGCAGGGCAGGTTGCGATTTGCCCCGTTTACCGTTCGTTTAATTTTTTTTAATTTTATTATTATTATTTTATTTTTTTTTTGTAATTTTTTTCTTTTTCACGGAGCGAGGTGGGGATGCACGATAGGGCGTCGTCCCGCCCCGGGTGGAAAGTAATATTTTACTTCTTAAACTCTACAACTAGTTATTATATTGTAAGGTTTAGAGGGAGATTTTTCCTAGGTGCTTTGGGAGTTTTGAGTGTGCACAGTTTTTCACAAATTGTAATCTCTATCTTTGTCAATTCGTAATTTTTCTCCAATTTTAAAATTTCCACATGCACCTCGTTGTCGTTGATATTCTGTGTTTTTAGTTTTTTAATTCTTCTTGATATTTAGCACAATCTCGGCTGCGAATCCAACATCATTAAAATCCAAGGTGCGCTCTAGTGAGTGCGACCTACAATGGATAAATCAATACAACGTTGCACCTACTTTAGCCACCGTCAAACAGGAAAAATCTAGATTTTAATTTAAATTCTTGTTTGTGTCCTATTTTTTATTTTTTTTAGAAAAAAATGCATTATTAAATAATGTTTTGACCCCATTTCAACAACATATTTTTTAATAAAATAATGTTACACGTAAATTAAAAAAAAAATCCTTATTTTTTAACCGCGCGTTTTTCATCAATAACTATTCAAATTTCATGAGATTCAAAACTTTTCATTAGTACATTTATCAACTTTTATTAAAATTTCATTAAAAAAATCTTATTTTAATTCCCATCGAACACATGCTTAATATCAATCAATAATTTACTATAATTTTATTGGATTTTCAACGCAATATATTAACTTATTTATAGAGGTAGAATCGGTCAACACATCCACCAAATGGTAGTCGAGCTGACTGACTTTTCAAAGATAATAAACTACATTTAAATATATAATTTTTTTAAATTATAGACACAGTAGCCTATAGGTAGGTGGCTAGATAGGTATATCAATTTTGCAATTAAAAAGAGCCATCAATGGCGGGGCAACCGGTCAGGGAGTTTTAGTCTTAGAAGAAAGGAATTGTCATTGATGATATTCTATGGCACTTGTCAAGGTTAAAGATTTTTTTTATTAACCTTTATTTTTATTAATTTTTATTTTGTCCATTATGGGGATGGAATCCCTCTAGAAACCTTGTAATTCTTGTTATATATATATTTCTGTGTTATCTTTAAACGAGATAAATGATTGGATATGACCGTCTTATATAATTTATGGGTTACGTCGAAAATTTACATTTGGGGTAAGTTCGAATTCAAGTATGGTAATCAATATCATAAATAAAAGGGAAAAAAAAATGTGGAATTGTAGTTTTAATTTTTTTTCCTTTATGAAATAATGTTTTGTCTCAATCTATAAAAATTAAGACAACTTTCGAATCTACAATTTGTTATGTCTTAAATATTCTCAGCAATTAATGTGTGGCCGTGGGTTAAGATACTTGATAAGACTGAATGTACGAGTCTAAATATGGAATCACTTTAGATATAATGATTAAAGGAATATAATCAGCCAAAAGAAAAAAAATTGGAATAATTTATCTCCAAAATATATTATTTTATATGTATTATGTATATTCCTTATTTGCTTTTCAAATTATTTCGACACAAACTAATAAACGATGTCTCTAATGCATAAATGTAAAACAAGAGTCATTGTTCTTCGGAATGGTAAGGTGGACAATTATTTACTCTAGCTTCGCAGGAGCATCTTTACATGAATCAAAACTAATTATTCAATCAGTTGACCTTCGATGTTGGAGATTAGAGCAGAAAACTTCATAACGACGGAGTAGGGTCGTTCTATCCAAGTTTAAAACTCGATCATGAGAACCCCGCTCAAACAATTCATATGGGCAGAACAAATGCTAATAAGAAAGTTGCAAATCAACTAGTTGGACATGACGATAATGTTGAATATCATATTTCTTTTAATATTTTAGTGAAAAATCTCGTAGTTCCCCACTGTATTATCACTAAACACCTCGTGCATTATATGAAATCATAAGGTGACAACAAAATGACAAATTGAAAGACATTAACATTAAAGAAGTGTCCTACAACATAAGACCTAGGAGACAAACATGTACTTAAAATAAGATTAATAAATATAATTATAAATTATATATAGACTAACATAAGCATTTCGAAGGAGTCCACAAGTGCACGCATATGCATTTGCGGCAAGAATTTAAATATTTGTTTTTGGTGTCACATAAACACACGTGATGGGCAAGTAACATTTCTAGATTTTCTTCTATTTTATTAAAAATAATTATAATTATTATTTATATTTAACGGCTGAAATAAATATTATCTTTAACAAGATTAAATTAGTGGAGCATTAACAGTATAAATATTTTTTAAGTAAGAGATGAATGCCGACATCATATGTGAAATGGCTTTCAGCGTGAGTTTACTATAAATTAAAGTAGATTCAATATGAACTTAAATTTTTAAGTAACAATTATTTTAATTTAATTTCTTCCAGCCTGATTTTATTATAAATTAAAGTAAATAAATTAGGAACTTAATTTATAAATAACTATTACACCAACCCTTTTCTGGTTGCTTTTATTGTAAGTTTTTTGCTTAGTGTCTCCTAAATCAAGAACCATGCTACTTGTACAAAAAAATTTGACAACATTTTTGACAAAACGTCACTTGACGGCCCCGTATTGAGAGCGCCTGCCCGTGATAGGGGGCCGTTAAGTGGCGTTTTGTCAAAAAAGTTGTACAAGTAAAATTATTGATAAATCAATGATCGGTCCTGAATTTATTCACACAAACTTACTTTTCCTATTATGAACAAAAATTCATTAATATATAACTTTTTTCTCATAAAATTGTTAAGAAGTTTTTTTTTCCTTAAAAAAAATACCAGAAAGAAAACAAAAATCACACAATTAATATAAATCTGTCGGAATGATTTTCGATGTTACATCTTAAAAAAATTAATTTTATTAATAAGAAAAACTCAAAATCTTAATTATTTATTTTTATATTAAACGATATGAGATTTTATCATTAACATACATTTAATATAATTAATTAATCTTAAAATTTAATGGCTCATTTTAACAAGAAACAAATTGAACTTGATATTAAATTTTGGAATTATATTTTGAATGATGAACTTTATTAGGAGGAGTAACACTAAGTGCACATGTATTGAATTAAACCATTTAATACAATTTCTATTGTGGAAATTTAGCGGCAAAGAGAAGTGTGAAAGTCAAAAATTCCGTGACAAGTTGTGTGGAGGAAAAAGGCATAAATTAACCTAAAATAGAGTCACTTTGAACACAAATAAATCGGGAAAAGTCAAGCGTCAAACTTCTATCCCCTTGCTAACTAAATTAATTATTATAATTTTTTTTTTTTTTCAGAAAAAAAGTCCTTAATCCCTGTTGCGGCTCCCTCACATTTCACCTTTTTCCACCATTTTTAAACCTCTCTATCTCTTTCTATATAAACCCCCTCTTTCTATCCTTTTGCATAAATCTCTTTCTGTACAAAGCTCTCTCTCTCTCTCTGAATATATTTCCAATTCTTCGATACCTTTTTGTTTGAACCAATCAGTTTCTCTATTAAGAGAAACCAATAAAGATGGATATTTATGATGATGAATTAGATGGTGCAAGTAATTACAACAACCAAATTAGTGAAGAAGAAATGGAGCTTAGAAGAGGTCCATGGATTCTTGAAGAGGACCTCGCTCTCATGAATTACATCACCCAACACGGGGAAGGTCGATGGAATTCCCTTGCTCGATCCGCAGGTAATTTAATTCATCTAAAAAAAAGCGATTTTTAAGCACGACTGAAACATTTGGGCTGGTTTTGTTACTTTATATGTACAGATTGATCAGGAATAATTATAAAGGCATTAAAGTATAGTTCGAGAATTTTAACTTTGAACTTGATACCAAGATTTATGTTGGCTAATGAAAATTCAATGACACAGGTCTAAATAGAACTGGAAAGAGCTGTAGATTGAGATGGTTGAACTATTTACGCCCAGACGTACGACGTGGAAATATCACTCTTGAAGAACAACTTTTGATTCTTGAACTCCATTCTCGATGGGGAAATCGGTAAGTTATTTGATAAATTGTGTTAAAGACGAGATTTAGAAACATGTGGTTTAACTGTTTTCGAATCAACGTGATAGGTGGTCGAAAATTGCTCAACATTTGCCCGGTAGAACTGATAACGAGATCAAGAACTACTGGAGAACACGAGTGCAAAAACACGCTAAACAGCTCAAATGCGACGTGGACAGCAAGAGATTCAAGGACACCATGCGTTATCATTGGATGCCAAGATTAGTTGAGAGAATTCAGGCAGCCGCTGCGGCCGGTGGTGCTTCCTCCACCACCACCCAATACCAACTCAACAGCCATAACAATTCTAGTACAGACAACATGGCCTCAAGCCAAAAGATTCTGCCAGTGCCACAGGCTGACAACAGTAACATGTTAGGCAACTACGGTGGTGGCATCCTGGTTAACGCAAACGCCACCAGCTACACGGTGGAGAATTCTAGCACCGCCGCCTCATCGGACTCATTTGGCACCCCAGTTTCAGACCTCACAGATTGTTACAATTATCCAGTTAATCCGAGCGCGAATCAAGATTACTATCCTGGTAATCAGCTAGCCTTTGGAGAAACCTTAACCGGCCCCAGTGGTTACTTTAACCAAGGGTCAGATTTCACAGTTATGGAGCCAAACAATCAATGGATGGACGATGGTAACATATATGACAATTCGTGGAATGTTGATGACATGTTCTTACAACAGCAATTCAACAACAATTTTTATGGAATAAATTGAAGTGGATATTCTAAGCTGTAGAAATACGAGAAGTCGTCATGAAGGTTTTAGGGTCACATATAGGATCAATTAGTACTGGAGAATGACGTATTTTACTGTGGAATTGATGTTTGTATTAATTCCTATTTGGATTTTTAAGTTTCTCATTTTTATTTAATAATTTGTGGGGATAAAAATAAGTTGTAGTTATGGGGTTTTTTTTTTTTATATAATTCTTTGAAATTAACAATAGTTTTAGTATCCGTGTCTATTATAGGATGTATAGTGCCTAATTATATTCTCTCGATTGTGAATCAAACCTTTATTTAGTCATCGTACTTCTAAGTAATCATCTTATATTTTGTTATAATTGAACCATACATGGTAAATAAATATAACTCTTTGATTTAGAATGAACTACTTTAACTCTTGTCTTCTTAATTTACTTGCTTTTGATTTTCTCGATACCGTCACGAGCATAGAGTTTTCACAAAGAACTACTAGCATTTAACGATTCAAGATTCTCGCCCTTGACAAAAATTACGTTAAGTTAGAATTTCACCGTGGAGCTCAAACGAGGCTCTGATACCAACTAGACCGCAAGTTGGGTCCCTGAGGTTCTGCGCCTCGAGGCACGCTCATGGATAGGATATTAGACAATACCTACATATGAATACATCGTTAGTGCATTATTCGGTAATATATAGCCTATAGTCTAATGGTTGATGATGTTCTCATGATGTCTAAAAAGAGTAAGTAATCTCGATGTGTGAAATTTTAGAAATATGAGTTTTATGCACTATAAAGGCTTGTTTTTAGTGGATATTATAATGTTGTAGATGTTCATAATTGGTTCCACTATGTATGTCTTTGTTGCTTGCTATTTTAATGTGTGGAATTTTTGAAAACATAGTCTATGGGGCCTGAACCAGATTAATAAAAGACTACCTTTATTGTAGTTCTAGATTAAGGAGGAATAAAGATTAATGTAGCAATGATTTAGGGGCATGCTATATTTTTTAATATTAAAATCATTTTGAAGTCTTCCATTAGTGTGATATTTCATCTTATCATGTTATACAAATGCCACGTGAGTGGCTAGCGATGTTACACATGAATGAAAAATGAATAATAATCCCATTAATTATTTTTTAATCTCCCAATTACAATCTTCAATCTGGTTTTGATTTGTTTGTTTTGAACGGACAAAGGTAGTTTGTTCAAGTTTGAGCCCTATAACTAGACAATATTCTTATCCAAGTATTACCTCATTTGTTGCACTTGAATGATAATACTAATAAATTGCTTAACTAAGATACAATTACTACGTGAAATTTTGTAACTCATATGAGCTTTTGACGGATCAAATTATTCATTTATGTTTTTTGAATCTGATTTCAAGGAGTAGCTCAAATGTTATACATTAATTGTTGTTTTCGTAGTACAATTTCTATCAAAATCTTACCATCAATACTCGTATATTGATCAATATAAATCGTCTATGTATCAAGACTTGTTTTGTATCTTTTAAATGAGCGTGACTTCCATATATTTCGGTAGTTGACCAAATTTCAATTTATGTTCACTCCGTAGAAAATTTAATGTGAAAGGAGAAAAAAATGTTTCATTTGTTGGGACCATTAGCATTAAACAACTTTCCACGCTAAGTCCATGTTTTTTGAGATTAAATTCAAATTTTTAGTAGATTTTAATAAAAGTTGATAAAATATGCGATTAAAAAGTTATAAGTTTCATAAAATATGTGCTTAAAATTAATTATTAACTTAAATTTAAATTTTAATTAAACCGTGGCTTTATAACGAAAAAAAAAAAAAAAATCCCTTTGGAAGAAGTTGGAAAATAAATCTTCCTTGTGGAAATGGAATTCAAGAACGTGATGAAATAGACAGACACAAGTACAGATAGAAAACTACATACAAGATACGTATAACTAATTAATAAATAGAGTGGAGGTGGGTGTGGGTGTGGCGGCTGGAATCTTTATAGGCCACGTGCCTTATGAAGAAGCCAACAAAAGTGGTCTCTCAAACGTAAGAGGTCCCACGTGTACAGTTTTCACCAAATATTATAATAAAATAATATTTTTTATTAGGCTTCCTTCTCGCTGTCGCCTGTCGGTAAGGAAAAGATGCTTACGAGCTCCAATTATTCATTCGTTTAGGGCGCTTTGATTATTACAGCTCGTGGCCACCACCTAGACGGAAGCACTTAGAGCCGCAAAACTTGAAGAAGCAAATCCATCCTATAAAATTCTGTGACAGCCACGTAACTGTATCCACTGTGGACTATATTTTGTTTAATTACGCGGGGATTAGATTAAGGGACACAATTAGGATAGGTCTTGCCTGTTAAATAAGTTCGTGTCTGTCTAATGTTTATACACTATTTATAATCGATCGAATCACCTCTTTGTTCATAATTTTTTTAAAATTCACAAGTACTACTCATTCTCTCATCACATTTTTTTTATATTTTTATAATTTAAATCTATGTTTGAAGAAAAATAGATCATTGCATATATAATACTTATTCTTTTTATTGTTAAGTTGTATAAAATATTACATAAACATTATCTTGCAATATGGTAGCTCGTTTGAACTTCAAATCTTCTCGAGACCTTACTACGAATCAAATCATTCATTTAAAATTTTTTGAACCCTAGTATGATAGTAAGGGCCCGTTTGGTAAGAATTTTGAGTCAAAACTGCTTCTGAGACTAATAACATACTTTTGAACTTGTTTATATGATTTTCTAAAAAGTACGTTATTAGACTAAAAAAACTTTTAGAGGAAGTTAAGGTGATGTAACTTCCTTATAAAGTTCTTATGCGAGTAGTAGAAACAAAAATAGAAGTCATGTCACACATTCTTTTATTTAATAGAATAATTTTACACACAGAATTATAATTTTGTCTTACTTTTTAAACACACATTATAAAAAAAAAAAAATTATTAT
>CAIGRB010071568.1:37051-56498 GCA_903798255.1 Fraxinus quadrangulata | reverse complement strand
CACGGACGATTTAAGATTCAGTCATATGTAATTTGTATCTCACAATCACAACTCCTTGTGATTAACAAATCATCAAGACTTGAATCTACAGATTCTATTATTTAATTTATTAGAATATAAATTCAATTAAATAATAAATATTGCCATTAAAATATATCGATTATATGTATATTTTAAAGTGTTTATGTCCCAAGTTGATTGGATCTAGGGCATAACACTTACAGAATATAACCTTAAAGTTTTGATTATAGGAAACAAGTTATTTTGTTTACTAAAAATTGAATTTAAAGTGATTATAGTTTTCAAAGTATCCAATGATAATTGATCTATTTTCATCAAAAGATCTTAAATGACAAACGTCAAAGAAAGATCAAGAGCTAAAGAACCAATTGTTGAAGAAAGATCAAGATCAAAAGTTCAAGAGTCAAACGTCAATGAAAGATCAAGAGGAGAGTCTAAAAGCCAAACTTTGAAGCAAGATCAAAGACTAAAATAATGATTTATGTTCAATCAATAGATTATAATGTTTGGAAAGTTATTGAATTTGGTCCATATGTGCCTACAAAAGTTATTAATATTGATGGGAATCAGATCAAACCATTTCAAAATCTAGAGAGGAGTATGATGAAGGGGATAAAAGAAAACTATCTATAAATGATAAAACTAAAAATATACTTTATTGTATTTTAGGTAAAATGAATTTAATCGTATTAGTACATGCACTTATGATATTTGGCATGCTTAGAAGTTAATCGATTGGGCACTAGCAAAGTGTTAAAAAAAAAATGAAAAAAAAATCTTTTGATTAAGGAATTTGAAAATTTCTTTATGAAACAGAATGAACCTACTATTGATATGATTACTTGTTTACCGATATTGTTAATGGCCTCAAAGGCATTGATCGAAAATTTACTAACGGTGAACTTATGTATAAAATGCTTAGGTCTTGCTTGAAGGATTGGAGCTCGTTGAGAATGTTGATAGAAAATACAAAGATATCTACACATATCCATTGTAAGAGCCATATGGAACATTGATGACATATGAGCTAATCGCAGTGAGATAAATGAGAAAACAATGAAAAGCAAAGAAGAAGAAAAGCGTCAAATTGCTTTAAGTCGGTAATGGATGAAAACGCTTCAAGCAAAAATATGAATGATGAAGAACTTGATGACCTAGTTCTTTTTGTCAAAAATTGGAGGAATCTTCACGACAATTGGTGATTTCAAAAGAAAGAAGAAAAGGGCAAAGATAAAAACAATAAGATTGTTTGGTATGGTTGTGACAAATCTAGTCACAAGAAAACCTATTGTCCAAACAGGAAGAAATTCTTTAAAAAGAAAACACTCCAAGCCACATGGGATGAAAGTGACGATGATGATTATGAAGAAAATGATAGTAAAGAGGAAGTTGTCAACATGTGATTCATGGCTATTGAAAATGAGGTAAATAATTATATATCAATTATGATGAAATGTTTGAATAATTTGAAAAACTTGCTTTAAATCATTCTATCCTCAAAAAGAAAAATTCTTTATTTGAAAATGAGGTAAAGAAGCTCTTGGAAATTCAAAATGATTTAGAAAAATAAAAAGTTGATTACGATTCTTTAATTAAGGAGAATTTCTCTTTACAAAAAAAGATTTTAGATTTGACTCAAATTGTTCATAAATTTACTCAAGGCATGAAATTTTTTGATCTAATGCTTGGTGAACAAAAGATTGTTTTTGATAAATGAGGAATTTGATATAAACCATTTTTGAAGCAAAACTCTATTAAAAATTTCTTTGTTAAAGCCTCTACTTCCCCCCTTTTCAAATAGCACATGTAGTTTTCGCAATAAAAATGCACATATGGATTTTAATTGTGCAATAAAAAAGAGGATGCATTTTGAAAGCAAACACAAGTGGATTCAAAAGTCCACAAACACTAACAACCAAGGACCAAAAGTTGTATGTGTACCAAAGAACGAAAATAGAATTATGCTAGTGAGTATAGGAGGCTAGTGGGAAGATTACTCTACTTAACCATAACAAGGCCTGATCTTTCTTATATTGTACAATTGTTGAGTCCGTTTTTACAATCACCAAAGCAGCCTCACATGGAAGCTGCTCATCATATTCTAAGGTACTTGAAAGGCACACCGGAACAAGGTTTATTCTTTAAAAGTAAACCAAAATTGCAGCTCAAGGGTTACTGTGATGCAGACTGGACAGCCTGCTCAGATACTAGGAGGTCCATTATTGGTTATTGCATATTCTTGGGGAACTCTTTGATATCATGGAAATCCAAAAAGCAGCATACGGTATCAAGATCTTCTGCTGAAGCAGAGTACAGATCAATGGCAACTGCTGTATGCGAGTTGACTAATTGATTTAAGTGTACAGCAATCAAAGGCAGCTCTATTATTATGTGATAATTAATCTGTCATTCACATATCAAGTAATCTGGTTTTCCATTAAAGAACCAAGCATATTGAGATTAATTGTCATTTGGTTAGGGACAAAGTTCAAGCACGTGATATAAAAATGTTATATATAGCATCTCAAAATCAAGTTGCTGATTTGCTGACAAAACCATTGGTGGAACTAGATTCAAACTACTGTTATACAAGATGGGAGTGTTGAATTTATACTCCTCATAGTGTTGAATATATACTCCACATCTTGAGGGGGAGTGTTGAGCCAATTATTAGATGAGGTTATTTATGTAATTGTGTAAATATTCTTTCATTCATTAGGCATGAAGCAGCTGTCCATTTTTTGTATATATACATGTGTAAGCTGAAAACAATTTTGATCATTAAGAAGAATTATAATGAAGAAGAAATAAAATACACTTATTTTATTTGAGGGAATTTAAACTTTATAAAAGATCCATGAGAAATTTACCCTTTCATGATTCTCGTCATTAGGGAAGTGAGTAGCAATTTGGCCATGTCAAATTGAGAGAAATATGTAATTTCAAAAAAACAAATATGACAAGCTGAGAGTAGCTCGGTTTACCTCTACAAAGGGTGAGCTCATGGAGAAAGCTGTTGGGCATAGCCAAGCCTTACTTTAATTGAACGAGTTGACTTGTCCTATTTAATTCTCCTAAATATTGAGAAGTACGCTCATTATCTACTTAAATTCAAATAATAAAGAAAATAATTTTAATCACTATTGACGTATTCTACCCAAACAAACAAACAAAAAGTAACTAAGGGTTTGTTCGAGTCCCTTTTGGGAAGAATATGTTTGTAATAGTAATTTTTTGGATAATGTGTGGAAATTTTTTTGAATTTATGAATAAAATTATTTTATTAGAAGAATGTTTTTTTTATAAATGAGTTTGAAAAAACTGAGTTTTTTATAAAATGGGACTGAAATAGGCTAAATGTAAATTATAAGTAATGGCTGTAACAATCAGCTTTATCGAAGGCTAGTGTGTCAACCGTGAATTCCACTATAATATTGCACCGAGGTACACTTTTTATAAATAGTACTATGGAAGAGTGATGGAAGTGACCTAGTAATGTTTTACTTTTATACTCAAGAAATAACAAAATTTTATAATTCTAGCGTCAATTTGATTTACTTTACCTTGTCATTATATGTATATCTACCTTCCTATAAAAGAGAGGATCCATCGGATCACTATTCATTCTTGGTACCTCGTGTTCACACTTCACTTGTTTGGAGTTTGCTTCTTAGGGGAACTAAACTGGTTTGGATTGTGGTGGGCCTGCATTTTTATATTTACTGGAAACAAAAAAAGGAACCCAGCCTCAATTGTTGACCTTACTAAGGGATATAGTTTGCCAGTTCACATACTCCCCTTAATTTTGGGCATTTGTACAAAAATATTCATGCCACCTTACTTGTTGACTAATTCACTCCATCATTACCATGATTAAATGGACATTTTCAGAAGCTGTAGTTGAAGCAAGATGTATTCCTTCACGAGTAAGTAATATGATTACACTGACACGTTGTGAATTACTATTTAGTTGGGAAATATCCTGTTGTGTATATAACTGTGAAAATTTGTACAAGCATATTCACGTCACCGTAATTGTTGAATACAGAAATCCACCGCCTTCAAATTGGATGTACTACACCAGTTTTCCACCTTCCCATATATAGACATCTGTCAAAAACTATTCACTTACCGCCTCTACCACCTTCAAATTATCTGTATTGAAACGTTTTATTTTCTTGTTCTCACAACAACCATAAAGAAAAAATATGCGATTTTCATATTTCGCCATAGAATTGACGACCAAACTACCTGAAGTTAACGTTCCGAACCAGTTTAGTTTTCTATTTCCACAATCTACCTTCCTATAGAAGAGAGGGTCGCTGAATTCATGGTTCGCATTTTTGTTCAACTTTTCTATTTCATCTCGTTTTTTGTCCGTATGTTTCTTATGGAAACTGTTTCCCATTTCTTTTTTTTTTCCTCCACCATTATGTCTTCCGTTCATTCTTCTTGACTTCTTCCTATTTTTATTTTATAGAGCAGCAGTAAAAGATTAAAAGAGAATGATACAGTTACCTTTCACACTTTCGGTATTTTTCCATTAGGTGTAGCTTTACTGTGAAAGTATACTATAAATTTTTTATTATGCATATTTTATTTGTATGAATTGAATAATACAATTTGTATACAGCTAAAAATTAAGTAAGAGAGCGCGTCTCTTTTGCTTCGCTAGCTTTGCAGATTCACGTAACATATTCAAGGTAAACTTGTTTGTATTTTTGTTCAAGTGTCCTAATTCATCTTGTTTTTTGTGTTTACGTTTCTTATGGAAACTATTTTCCTTTCCATTTTTTCCCCGTCTTCTTTTTTATTATGTCTTGCGTTCGTTCTTCTTCACTTTTTCCTGCTTCTGTTTTATAGCCCAGCAGTATAAGATTAGAAGAGAGTCCTACAGCTACCCTTCATACTTCCAGTATTTTTTCAACATAGCATAAATGAAAATAAATAAATTGCAATCTTTTATTATCAAACTTGCATCTACAAAAGATGAGTAATGTTCTTACTAATTAGTCAACCTTCTAGCTATTTGGGAAGTTCCAAAAATACATTTTTGCTAATCATAATTGCGATAAAACATGTTACATTTACTATTGGAATAATGTGCTCTGTATAAAATGTACTTTTCGACGCATAGAACAAGTGAACTGAGATGAATTCTAGCAGTAAACATCAATTGTGGAAGAACTAATGCTATTGAAATTGATTTTTGTATACAGTTTATGTACTGTTAAATATAACATTGTTTACATATTGTGAATATTTAAACATACCTTTCACTATTTTCTGTACCAATTGTTCAATTGTAAAGTCCATATTCAGTGTGCATATGGTTTAATTTCTGTGCTAACGTTTCACTAAATTTTTTTTGTAGTTGTTGCTTAATTTGAGCTTGAAGGATTCGATAAGTTTTCTTACATTTCTGATGGATGCGTTCAAAATGAGTGGTGATGAAAACCTTGATTCGTTTTACACTGAAAATACTTTTGAAAATACGACTGAATCACAAAATATATTACATCGTTAGCAACAAAATCAAAGACGAAGAGATTGGCGAAATGAAGCTCGAACTAGGTATATTGATCAGCGCAGAAGGATACCTGAGTCTATGTTATCTAGGAATAGTAATTCTAATTCTGCCCATACGGATGAATCTACAATACATTTTGTCTCTGAGGCTTCTACTTTGACCAACAAAAGACCTATTATTTCTATTCCTACATTACAAGAAATTTTTTCTCTATTTAATGTATCAAATGTTGCATATGTTATACTGACATGTACTTATTGTAAACATTGTGGTGCAAAAAATTTTTATAGAGAGTAAATGTTTTTGTTGTTGTGATGGAAAAGTTACGTTGTTCATGCCTGATTCACAAATTGAATTATAAAACTTGTTTACTTCTAAAGAACCTACATACTATAATTAAGGAGAGATAGGAAAATTATTCCAACGGTGAATATTCGAAATATGAATTGAACTATCATTGCATCTATGATCAATTGTGGATTTTCGACGATGGTTATTGACTTGGACCAAGGTTAGTCTTTTGATTGCTTTCGTTAATTTAATTTTCATTGTTAATAATTGCATTATTTACAATTGTTAGCATACAAAATCCCTCCAATCATTGTACAAAGCATAAAATATTGAATTACATACTCTTCGTATGATTGACCCTTACTTGTACCACTACATTAGTTTTAGAGGTTAAGATATTACTTTTGGCTGCCTGCGACAGGACACACCATTTGTTTACTTCTAAAGAATCTATATGTATAGAATTTAAAAAAATTGCAAGGGGATATAATAACCACTTTGCATTCACTTCATTTGGTGTAAAGTATGATAAAGAACTTTTTAAAACATACAAAGGTATTTACATATTTAGGGTGCACGACAAGTGTATCATTATGTAAACCAACTTATGCCGAAAAATAATACACCTTATATGCAGTTATATTTTTATGATATAGATAATGAGCTTCAAAATTGTATGAAAATTTTAGATATTTTTGTTGAATCTACTTTGATTGATTTAATGGAAATTCTAAATGTAAATCCATGTAGTAGATTCTTTAGGTCGTTAAGTAATATACCTAACTTGCAACACCATCGGATACAAATAAGATGCGATCCAGGAGTTGATCAAAGAGTTTTTAATACTCCTATAGCTTCTCAAGGAGCTGCTGTATGGGTTGAAGATGATGAAAATGCAAATGTTCATGCTTGTGATATTATTATTTACAGTCATTCCGGTGATTCACATAAGATTCATTATTACTACGGTTGTTATCATCCTTTACAATATTCATTACTTTTCCTATATGGAAAATCTGGTTGGCATGAAGGCATTGAGAGATGCAGAAACAAATGCTTTCAACCTCAGCATCTGTCTGATTTAATCATTCTTCCTAGCTCAATTACATCCGCAACTGACATTATCGACAAAGAAAATCAAGGTTCGTAGATATATTTTCTTTACAATTCTTATCTTCTGCAATTTACAAGTAATAAATGAATATACATTTTTTCCTTTTCCTTCATTGTGTAGTACTTAATGAAACGAAGAAACGTTCTCAGATTTCTTGTCGAGAATATTATTCATACCAGTTCCAAATTAGAACTTTTGGTAAGTCTTTATTGCTTCACACTGGTAGATTGTTTCAACAATTTGTTGTAGATATGTATGTTAAAATTGAAACATTTAGACTAGATTATTTTCGTAATAATCAAAAACAAATTTGTGCTGAACTTTATCACAGTATTGTGGATAGTGTTGAAAATGAGGTAACAAGAGGGTCAAAAATTGGAAAAAAATTTATTCTACCACAATCTTTTATATGTGGACCTAGAGATATGTTAAGAAGATACATGAATGCAATGTCTATTGTACGGTGTTTTGGAAAATCAGACATTTTTTTGACTATGACATGTAATCCTAACTGGTTAGAAATGAAGCAAGAGTTAAAGCACAACGATGAAGTTTAAAATCGATCAGATTTAATTGCACGAATATTTCGAGCAAAATTAGAAGAGTTAAAAAATGATTTATACAAAACAAATATTTTAGGTCCTGTATTGCACATATATATGATTGAATTTCAAAAAAGTGGACTTCCTCATGCGCATCTATTATTGATTTTGAAGCTTGGGAAAAATTTTGTTCTGCTGAAGAGGTTGACCAGATAGTATGCTGCGAAATTCCTGATAAAAATAAATACCATTATCTCCATTCTGTTATTATTAAACATAATATGCACGGTCCTTATGAAAACCTTAATCCAAAAAATGTATGTATGAAAACAAATAAATGTTGTAAAAATAAATATCCTAGAGATTACTGTAACACTACTATATTTGGTATTAATCCATATCCATTGTATAAACGTAGTAATAATGGAATTTCTATTAAAGTTAGAGGCCAAATGTTAGATAATCGATGGGTTGTACTATATAATCTTTATTTAAGTGCGAAATTTGATTGCCATTAATGTTGAAGTATGTTCTTCAATCAAAGCTGTAAAATATCTGTACAAATATATGTATAAAGGACATGATCGTATTAATTTTTCAATTCGAACAAATGATGCAGATAAAGAAATTGACGAAATATCTGCTTATCAATATGCTAGATAGATATCTCCACATGAAGTTATGTGGAGAATTTTTTCTTTCAATTTGTTAGAAATGTATCCTCTTGTTTATTCTCTACAACTACATACTGAAAATCATCAACAAGTAACATACGCCGATCAAGATGATTTATTTACTATTATTAACAATGAAAATACAAGAAGAACAATGCTAACATAATTTTTTCGAATGAATGAAGCAAATGAATTTGCTCGAATATTGTTATATCGAGATTTTCCTACACATTTAGTTTGGAATACAAATAAAAAAATTTGGACTCAAAGAAAGAAACAAATTGTTATAGGACGAATTGTCACAGCCAATCCTTCTGAAGGAGAACGATATTTCCTTCGCATTATTCTTAATCACGTTCGAGGGCCATTATCATTTCAGGATTTACGAACTTTAAATGGGATAACTGTTACAACATATAGAGAAGTTGCATTTCTATATGGTCTACTAAGCGGAGACAACCACTACGAAGAATGTTTATCTGAAGCTATTATTTATAAAATTCCAATTTCTTTAAGACTTCCATTTGCTACACTTCTTATACTTTGCAATCCTGATCATCCAAAGTTACTATGGAATAAATTCATACCTTATATGATTGATGATTATGTACATGAAAATACCCCTGTCGAAGTTGCTAAACTATGGGCTCTACATGACATTAGTTCTATCTTAGAATCAGCAGGTAAAAACATAGATGATTATGAAATAGTACCTTTCAATGTAAATATAGATGAGAATGAAAGGTTAAGAATAATGGTCATAGAAGAGACAATCAATTTGGATATTAAAGGAGGATATGTTTGTACATCAAGCTTAAATGATGAACAACAATTTGCATACGATATAATTATGCAAAAGGTCAAATCAGATTCGAGTGGTATTTTCTTCATCGACGGTCCAGGTGGAATATGTAAAACCTTTTTATATAAAGCACTCCTTGCTGGTGTGAGATCTCAGAATTTAATTGCTTTAGCAACCGCATCTTCTGGAGCATTTGCATCTCTATTACCTGAAGGTCGAAAGGCTTATTCAAGATTTAAAATTCCTCTAGAAACAGTTGGTGAAATTAGTTGTTCTGTTAGCAAACAATCAGCTTTAGGAACTTTGTTGAAAATGTCTACGTTAATAATCTGGGATAAAGCACCTATGGTAAATCGTTCTGCTGTTGAAACTGTAGATAAAATGTTGAGAGATATTACTAATTGTAATCTGCGTTTTGGTAGGAAAGTTGCCGTTCTTGGAGCAGATTTCCGACAAGTTTTACCAGTAGTGCCTAAAGGAAAAAAAGAAGATATAATGAAAGCTAGCTTAGTCTGTTCCTACTTATGGCCGTTGTATGTATATCTACCATTGATTCAAAACATGAGAGCAAAATTGGATCCTATATTTTCCGTTTAAAATGCAATTCCATTTAAAAGAATTCAATTTCCTATTATACCATGTTTTGCAATGACGATAAATAAAGCATAAGGTCAAACACTTAATTTTGTTGGTTTATTTCTAACAGAACCTGTTTTTTTCCACGATCAGCTTTATGTAGCTTTATCAAGAGCAAAAAAAAGTACATCTATAAAAGTTTTGCTTAAACCATCAAATCCTGATATTTTGCACTATACATGTACTAAACATGTTGTCTACAAAGAAATCCTTTAGTTCATACATCAATAGCACAATAACATTTCCGTAAGTACTTTCTATTGTTTACTACATTCCGAAATTCTCTTCTCTGATATAAAATTAAATATAATCAAAATAAATTATGTTATTTGTTTCTTTAATTTACTCCTATATTAATGGAAAATAAGTTGGTTGTATATATTTAAAGAACCTTCTCAATTCATGCAATAAGTTAATTGAACAAATTAACAAACATGTTGCACTAACATAAATTCATTTGCATTTCTCCCTTTTATTTGATGAAGTACGGTGATCAATTCATCCATACATAATTTCTGGTTTCTTCTTAGTTGATTTTTCATATTATTGATTATGAATTATTGAACATTCCTCTTATAACAGGATTACCTTGCCACGAAGTGTCTATGAACCTCGACGTTACTAACGATAGACTACGCAATCAATACTTCAATGGAGCTAGGAAAATAACAATGAAAGTTCTTTCTGAAGCATTCTACCTTTGTCAACATCAAGAAGACAAATTTAAACTTGGTTTAGTCATGTTCGTCGAATGCATCTTAAAACCTACTGGGCGACATATTGATCACAAAACTTTAAGTATGGTTGAGAACATTCAAGATTTTCTTGCATATCCATGGGGCCGTAAAGCATACATTGTTTTATTTAACTCATTACAAGCGTCTCATTTAGAACGAGTACAAAGAATGCAACAGAATGAACAAAGAGAATCCAAGTACTCATTACATGGATATCCACTTGCGTTCCAGGTACTTCTGTTATATTTTCTTATTGTTATCGCTCTATATATAATTCCATTTCCTTATATAACTTTTACATCTCTAATCTATATATATGTTCAACTATGTTAGTACTGGATATAATTCCAGGAAAGTTAAGATCTAGGTGGTCAGGTTACAGTGGTCGCTGTGTTCCCGCATGGTGCTGTGGAAGTGATGTCTCAAGATCAACAACGGAGTTTCAAAGTGAATGGACAACAGTTGAAAGCTTACTGGGGAGGTGACTACTCCAGTGAGAAAGCAACTGTGTCACTCAATACTGCAGACTAGCCAAGCAACAAAGTCGAGCTACAGACTCTAAACAAGCGCTTATAGGGAGGCAATCCAATTCTCTTCCCTTTTATTTATTTGGCTTTTATGCATTCATTTATTTATTTTATTGTTTTATTAAATCTTAGGCAAGTAAATTTTGAATCAACATTATTCATTTATTGCATTTTATAAGGGTTGCATGAAATTGGGGGGTATGGATAATTTTGTTATTTTTAGTTTATGTTATTTATATTAAAAAAAAAATTTAAAATTTTCTGGGAAAACACCTGACCAGGGCGCGCGCCCTCTTCTGCGGAGAGGCGCGCACCTCTGGTGGAAAAAAAACGGGTTTTAAACCCTTCCACCCGAATTTTTCCCCATTCTCTTACATTTTCCCCCCTTTCCTTCTACAAACCCTCTTTTCTCCTACACATATTCACCTCTTCACAAATCCACTAAATTTTCACCATTAATTTAGCTACTTCATCCACTTAAGGTGTATTTCCACATTGAAGCATCATTTTCCCTCATTCTTCAACTTCTATTTTCAAAAATTTCAAGGTATAATGGCTAATTCTCTACTTTGCTTTTATGGAAAATCTTTTGTGCAAAATTTTATGATTATACTATGCCATTTATAGTCTTGAGTGTTGGAATTAGGTGATATCAAAGTTTTGTGGTAATTGGATGTTCTTGCTATACATTTAGGGTTCTCCATTACCATTACTTTATTATGTCCACAAAGTGTTTGTTGAATTGCCTAGGTGAAAATTTTGATTATACTTATGCACCATACTCATTCACAACACTTCTCATCATCAATGGAGTTTGCCTATATGTTTGCCTTCCCATTTGCATAACATTTTGTACACATTTAGGTAATGCATGCAATTGCACCAATTCATCCATTTATCCCTCATTGCGAAACAATGTGTACAAATGCCTTTTATTGTCCATTTCTTTGTCAATGTTGGATTTCTAATTTCTATTGCTTTGTGACAGGATGCCGCCAAAAAGACAACGCCCAGGGAAAGAACCAGTCGGCACATCGGGCACAACGGCACGGACCCGTGTTGATGAGGGCGGAGTGAGTCGCTTTCTTAGTGAAGACCATAGGAGGCTTTTCGAGCGTATTCTCCAAAAGAGAAAGATGTGGCCAGAGAGACATGTGGTTCTGTCAGATTTTGAAGGTTGTGAAATCACCACATTAATAGCCAGAGCTGGGTGGACAGGAGTTACAGAAATACCTCATCGAGTATACCCCACCTTAGTGCAAGAATTCTATACAAACTTCAACAGACTAATTGATGATCCGGAGGACGATCATGAGCACTATACATGGATCCGGGGTAAGTGGGTGATGTTTACACCCGAGGTGATTGATGAGTACTACGGTTTGACACGGGACAACGTCACCCCGATACCATTAGAACTTGATATGAATTTGGTAACTCCGATGTTGTACGGTGAGCAGGGAGTAGCGGGGGAAGAGTTTGAATACAACAGATTGACTCGATCATTGACAGTGTTGATGAAGTTTATCTGTCACAACATCGAGCCAACATCGCATATGACCACATTCAACTCTGCTAAAGCGAGACTGCTCTTCCACTTAGCAAGAGGCTTCAAGATTGACTTGGGGACATTCATCTATAATCAAATTGTTGAGTTCGGAATGGCACCGTAAGCACGTCAGAAGATGATCTTCCCCAGCCTTATCAGTGGGATATGTATATCTTCAGGGGTAAGACTTCTTCCCGCAGAGTTGCCAGCCCCACCCAGCGTCGCCATCAATCGTACATCTACCGAAAATTCATGGCAACACATTCTTGCAAGCCGGCACCGCCGTCAGCAACAACAGCTACAGGAGGGCATACCACCACCACAGCCTGATCCTGTTGCCGACACTCCACTCCTGCGTCAGTTACTTGCAGGATCTACCGAGACCATTCAGGGCATGCAACGAATCGAACAGATGATGGGGGCCATGGATTT
The DNA here is from genome assembly GCA_903798255.1 of Fraxinus quadrangulata. Lineage (NCBI taxonomy): Eukaryota > Viridiplantae > Streptophyta > Magnoliopsida > Lamiales > Oleaceae > Fraxinus > Fraxinus quadrangulata. The sequence goes on along the minus strand of CAIGRB010071568.1, from coordinate 43,643 downwards.
ACGAATGGGTAACGTGGAGACCCGTACCAACACTACATTTGATTATATGACGCAGGTGCGGGAAGATACTTCTAGTTCCCGCCGGAGGGTTGATTTGTTCTCAGATAGGATGGACCGTTATGCCGGGCGGATAGACGACCTTAGTATCCGGGTTGATCGGTCCTATGATATGATTAGAGGTATGCAAGGGCGCATTGATGAGAATTTCGCTATGATGACTGACATGCGTGGCGAAATGGGCCAGCAATCGGAGCTACTACGAGAGATTCTCACACGCCTACCTCCACACCCTCCTCCATCTCCTCCAGCTCCTTCAGGATTCGATGACTACATTCCTTACCCGTCGCCACCTGATGAGTGACCAGGGGAGTACCACCTTCTCTCTTATTACTTGTTTAACTGTTGTCCTTTCAATTTTTCTTTTTATTTTCTTGGGTACATTGAGGACAATGCACATGTTAAGTTTGGGGGTGGTTGACTCATGCACATTCGTTCTTTACCGTTATTTACTTCATTGCATTACATTATTCACTTCGTTGCATTTGTGTGACATTGCGTGACAATATAAAAAACAAAAAAAAATAAAAAAATAAAATTTCTTTTTGTGTGCTTCTGTGAGTTAGTTGGCCTGGCCGGCAATGAGGAATACATGAAATTATGAATGCTGAACGTATTGCATACCTAAGTTAGTTTCTGCTTGTTCATGTAAGGTTTGATAGATATTGAGCACGTGAATTGAACTGAGCATTGTGTAGGAATGAGTTGATCTCATAATTGGAGAAGAAGAAATAATGGACCATAGATGCTAAATCCAAAACCACTATGTCCTATATCTTTTGACCAAATTAAGGAATGTTTGGGGAAATTTCACTATTGTAGGAAGATGTTGAAATGAATGGGGATTCCATGTGTGAAAAAAAAAATTTTGTATGGAATGTCTAAAATCAATAGGACGCAACAGGGTGAAAATCTCAGTACGGGTCGGTCTACTTGAATAGGTGTTTAATGAGGGGCATTGCACTAATCAAGGCATGAAAATTTCCTTTAATTGAAATGTTCTCTTCGTAGCCTTTTTGATTCGAGCAAGTAAGCCTGTAAGGGTCTTTAAAACCTGGTGTCCTAAAGTCAACTGACTAGGGAGTCATCGGCCCAAAGCTCGTTAAATGGGTCATCTAGAAAGCTTAAGGAAGAGAATACTTCACAAAAAAAAAAAAGATCAGAAAAAGCAGGTGCATAAAACAGAAGACGCACCAAAATGCCTTGGTTAAGCCCCAAACACTTGTTTAAGAAAACTTGACTTCCGATAAGTGATAACTAACCTAGTTAAATCCTTGAGATTGAAACATTCAAAATCTGGAGAACCCTTGTTCATGGATATATTGACTTGCAATTGGTGGAGTTTACCTAAACTTAAGTGGTGATGATAATATGAGAAAGTTATCCCTAAGCTACACCCTTGGGAAGAGCGAAAAGAATAAGTTTGGGGGTATGTGTGAATCTCACGAGTGATGTAAGAACATATTAGACTATTGACGGTCGGGAATTGAGATAACTCAGGAATTCATAATGCTATGTTTAATTCTTCACACACACACGTCAACTTTACCTTGGAGAAGCAGGCTAACTTTTGTATTGTGACTTTGGTACTATGCATAGAATGATATTGTAATTTCAACCCTGAGATAAAAAGCCAGGTTAACTAACGAAATTGTTCGCATTTCTTGATTGATTGAACACCATTGAGGCAGTTGACATTGCATGTTTATGTGTTTTTGGGTTTAATTTTGTTTGAGGACAAACAAAGAGTTAAGTTTGGGGGTTTTGATAAGTGTATTTTTAACACTTATTCGAGGCTTGAAATGATATGATATTATTGTTCTTTCGTCAAAAATACGACCTAAATTATGTCTTATTGCGTTTTGTAGGAAGAAATCATTGTTCAACGAAGAAATGGAGAAAAGAAACGAAAATGGTGAAAACGGGGACTAAAATGCAAAGAATCAAAACTTAGCTCGGAACAAGAAATGAGAGCCGGGAGCACGATGATTCAAATGAACATGAAGAAATGAGCAAGGAATGGAAAGAAGTGGAAAAAGAAGAAAAAAAGGGAACTCGGGAAAGTTTAGGGGCCAAAACGAATTTGGCCCCAAAACCTTACACTAAGGCGCGCGCCTAGTGCTGCAGAGAGGCGCGCGCCTTCCACCCAATTTGGGGCGACTGAGGCTAGCCAAAGTGCTGAGGCGCGCGCCTCATTTTCTACTAGGCGCGCGCCTCAGGTTAAAAAAGGGCAATTCTGTAATTTTCAGCGCGCGATTTTGAGATGTTTTTAGGGTAATTTTGGAGACTTTTTAAGGGAGTTTTTTAGGTTTTTCGAGAGTCCTGGGAGAGCAGCCGTTTTTGAAGTCTAAAGGAGGAGAAAAACATTGATTGAAGGAGAAAGATTCACCATTGGAAATCAAGATCAAAGGATTGAAGAGTTCATCTACGTTTTCTTCACAAATAATTGAATAGGGTGATGACTTTCTTATATTTCATTGTTGTTTTCTCCATTAATATGATAGGCTAGATTTATTTGTATTGGATTGATGATGAAACTAGTTGAATCTTAAGTATTTTATTCAAAACTTGTATTTCTAATTCAATTACCATGTTGTGATTCTATAAACATGCATATTTATATTGTGTTAATGTTTGCGCACCATTAGGACGATAAGTTGCCTTTTCGTAGTATTGGAAAATTCACGATAGGTAGAACACTGTTTGTAGAACACATGATTAATAAATATCAGGAATGAAATTTATGAAGTGTGTGATCGTATGTGATAATCTTGAGATGCAAGGCATGTTTGTTATATGAATGCGGACTAGGAATAGGATCGTGTCGTAAGAGGCATAGGGTTAGTATATCTTGGAAAAGAATACTAATTAATAGTGGAATTATCGATCATCACAACAAGCATTGAGTTAGTTATCACAAGTCAAGAATAGGATTTAAAGATCAACTAGTGGAATCGGAAATCCAATACATTCATTACCCTTAAGTTAAGCATTTATTCATTATTATTACATTTAGTTAATCACAAATCACAATATTTTGTTACAACCACGAATTTCAACATATCAATTACACCATAAGTAGTCTCTACTCCCTGTGGGACGATAACTCATTCTCATCACACTTATTACTTGCACAACGAACCCGTACACTTGCGGGATTTATTTGAACAAGTTTTTGGCGCCACTGCCGGGGAATATGTTTAATTCTACTTGAGAGATTATTAAACAAATTAAGAATATTCATCTTTATAATTGGACCATGTTGTCAAATTATAAAGTTAGGGTTAAAGGGATTGATACAAGGGGATTCAAAATCCTGGCGCGCTTTTCATCAATTGATTTTCATAAAAACCCGCATTAATCACATATTTTCATTGATTCTCGTTAATTTAGGTATTGCTTTCATATGTAGATTACAATTTATTCATATAAAAATCTCAAGTTTTCATTGTTTCAGTTAAAGCTATGTTTATTTGAGGTTAAACCAATATAATTTCTCTGGGTATGATATTTGGATTCAAAAATCCATTTTACTACTTATTAATGAACCATACACTTGTAGCGATTCCAAGCAAAAGAATATTTTCCTCACACAACACACAACAGCAATCGCTAATCCCATATGCACATACACGTACCCACCCCCTCTCTCACTAAATTCTCTCCCTTCCTCTCTCTCTCACCATTTACATATGTATACTTCTCTTCACTGATTTTTACTCTCTACCTCTTTAAACTTTGAATTATTACATAAATAGATCAATGTCCTTTTGTTTGAATCGTTATAGAAAATCTTGAAGTAAAATTTCTTGATCATTTTTCTTTTCAGTGTTACTGTAAATTTAGGTTTTCCTACTCAAGTTTTAAAGATCAAATTCCTGGTTCAAAAAAGTGATTCTATTGAGAGAGAAATATATGCATGTTTTCGCTTAAAACTAGATATGAAAAAATTAGCAGAAAAATCCAAAAACACTGCTGGGAAATTACCCATTTTGAAGATTGAGATATATAGAGGGGATATGATAGTTACAACAGTGGGTTTATAAAGAGAGAAACTTGTAGGATTTGTTGTTGTTCAATTGGATTTGAAGGGTCTTATTGAAAATAAAAATAATAATATGGGTAATAGTTACATGTTACATGTCATTGTGGACAGGTCGCTGATCAAATTGAAGTGATTACAGATCACCGATTTATGTTCACGGCTCACATTGCACAAGTACATGTTGGAGGTCATTTTGTATAGGCCACAAATTAATATTCATAGGTCAAGATCAAATAGAATTGGTCATAGATCACTAGTCACATGTCATATTGTATAGGTTAAAGATCAATATCAATATGTTACACATCAATATTAGTTGGTCACAAATCAGATGTCACATGCATTTGTGCACTGATAAAATATCAAAGATTCAATTTTATAGGTCACAGTTTGTACATTACAGCTCACTGGTCATTTTACATATGTAATAGATCAATACCTACAGGTCACAGATCCAAGAGAATTGGTCACAGACCATTGGATCAACATCACATGTAACAATTTACACTTAGTTTAAATCACACCACTAAAATTTTATAAATTTACACTGAATTTGATCATGAATCAAACATTTCAATGAAATTTACAATTCATAAATGTACCAGTTCTCTACTGTAGTTTAAATCACAACTTCAAAAATCTCATTCCTTCAATTATTCTACCACCAACCAATTATCTAAAATGAATTTCAATTAGATAATCCATCGATTCTCATAGATATTTGGCTAAACTAAAAATTCAAGCAAGTCGCTACTTTTGAGAAGTTGTTGTAACACCTCGAAAATTAAAAAAAAAAATTATTCTATATATTATATTTTTGAAAGTTGAGGGACTAAAGTGAAGTATGTTTTAAATTATTATGTTTTGGGCTAAATATTTAAATATTGTTAAAGCGACAAAATATATCAATATGGGTATCGTTGGATAGCCCATAATTAATCATGTAAATTAGGCTCGAGAAAAAGTTAATTCGGACATGTTATGCCCAAGATATTGTAGTTCTAAGTATTTATGTTTTTGTAATTTTATTTAGTTGTTTATAGCTTTTTCATGATTTTTAAACTTATTTGACGGTCGCGTGTATTTTAAGTATAAAAGTAATCCTATTTATATATTTGAAAAAGTGCAAAATTCTAATANTATTTGGTGATACACGATTTCTCAATCCCACTTTCAGTAGAAAACTCATTTTTATCAAATTCTTATCAAATTGGATAGACACGATTTTTTATCACAATTATACTATGACTCAACTACTATTATTTTTACTATAAATAGTGTGTCAATATCCCACAATTCATTAAAACAAAATTTTACACAGCAGTTTTCATATAAAGCAGCTATAAATTCTAAGCATATTTTTTTTCAAATGCTCGTTTGATCAATGAAGGTAAGATACTTTTGTGCAAGTTGTTAGTTTCTTTATGCTTTTATGTTCAGTAATATATGTATGAATTATCAGTGGATCTTCGGGTTCTTTATTTAAAGATATGAGATCCTACGGGAATCTAATATTACCTAAGATGGGTGTGTCGTTTGGTCACCGATATACTCCATAAGAGTAGAGTGGTATGAAGTGTTTATTTTATTGCATATAATTGTGTATGAAAACTGCACGTATCTTATTGGGTATTTTTTTAAATACTCACTCTTACAAATTTTACAGGTTAGTTCAGATCGATTGGAATAATGGCAGGATGGTAAATGCGACTGCCAAGAGGAAATTGAAGAGATGAAATAATAAGGTTTTTATTTTAAATTATTAGGCAGCTATTTGTTCCAAAACAGTTATTTAGTTTGTAGTTATGTTTTCATGTTTGAAATTATGGATATTCCAGTTATTTTTATTTAAAGAATATTATTTTTATCGTTCCACAAATAAATTAAATGTTTGATAACACTCCAATATTTGTGAAATTTTGGGGCGTTACAATTGTACTCATGGATCTCGAGTCGAGCTCCTTTATCTAGATCTGTACTACCACCATGATGTGAGAGTATAGCGACGGGTCAATGCCAATGACTGTAGCTGTTGTTGGAGTGACTCCGTAGATAAAGACTAAAGTTGGAGAGAGATTGGAGAAGGTCGAATATTATGATGAATATTTATTAGATATATAATATATCATTAGATTAGTATATATTATTTATCATTTGTGTTTTGAACTTTTAAACTTTTTTTCTTAAAATTGAATTGGGGTATAGTTAAGGCCTGACTTATATATTCTTCCCTTAAATTAAATATAAATTTATGTTTTATTTATTCAAGGTTGAACCTACACATCACATTGGAAGTAAATTTTTATATAATTTAATATAATAAACAATTGGACAGACTCAATAATTTTAAGCTAAAGCAGTATTTCCAAAATAAAATACCTTCAATTAAGCTATTTGAATTATCTTCATTTAGTTACTTTAAATTATTCAAACTATTAAGTTCTTCCACAATTATTTTGACTATACATAAAGACATTTAATATCATATTA
>CAIGRB010071568.1:0-36389 GCA_903798255.1 Fraxinus quadrangulata | reverse complement strand
AAAAAAAAAAATTATTCTATATATTATATTTTTGAAAGTTGAGGGACTAAAGTGAAGTATGTTTTAAATTATTATGTTTTGGGCTAAATATTTAAATATTGTTAAAGCGACAAAATATATCAATATGGGTATCGTTGGATAGCCCATAATTAATCATGTAAATTAGGCTCGAGAAAAAGTTAATTCGGACATGTTATGCCCAAGATATTGTAGTTCTAAGTATTTATGTTTTTGTAATTTTATTTAGTTGTTTATTGATTTTCCATGATTTTAAACTTATTTGATGGCCACATGTAGTTTGATAAGTATAAAAGTAATCCTTTTTTTATTTGAAAAAGTCCACAATTCTTACCTTTATTTGGTGATACACGATTTCTCAATCCCACTTTCAGTAGAAAACTCATTTTTATCAAATTCTTATCAAATTGGATAGACACGATTTTTTATCACAATTATACTATGACTCAACTACTATTATTTTTACTATAAATAGTGTGTCAATATCCCACAATTCATTAAAACAAAATTTTACACAGCAGTTTTCATATAAAGCAGCTATAAATTCTAAGCATATTTTTTTTCAAATGCTCGTTTGATCAATGAAGGTAAGATACTTTTGTGCAAGTTGTTAGTTTCTTTATGCTTTTATGTTCAGTAATATATGTATGAATTATCAGTGGATCTTCGGGTTCTTTATTTAAAGATATGAGATCCTACGGGAATCTAATATTACCTAAGATGGGTGTGTCGTTTGGTCACCGATATACTCCATAAGAGTAGAGTGGTATGAAGTGTTTATTTTATTGCATATAATTGTGTATGAAAACTGCACGTATCTTATTGGGTATTTTTTTAAATACTCACTCTTACAAATTTTACAGGTTAGTTCAGATCGATTGGAATAGTGGCAGGATGGTAAATGCGACTGCCAAGAGGAAATTGAAGAGATGAAATAATAAGTTTTTTATTTTAAATTATTAGTCAGCTATTTGTTCCAAAACAGTTATTTAGTTTGTAGTTATGTTTTCATGTTTGAAATTATGGATATTCCAGTTATTTTTATTTAAAGAATATTATTTTTATCGTTCCACAAATAAATTAAATGTTTGATAACACTCCAATATTTGTGAAATTTTGGGGCGTTACAATTGTACTCATGGATCTCGAGTCGAGCTCCTTTATCTAGATCTGTACTACCACCATGATGTGAGAGTATAGCGACGGGTCAATGCCAATGACTGTAGCTGTTGTTGGAGTGACTCCGTAGATAAAGACTAAAGTTGGAGAGAGATTGGAGAAGGTCGAATATTATGATGAATATTTATTAGATATATAATATATCATTAGATTAGTATATATTATTTATCATTTGTGTTTTGAACTTTTAAACTTTTTTTCTTAAAATTGAATTGGGGTATAGTTAAGGCCTGACTTATATATTCTTCCCTTAAATTAAATATAAATTTATGTTTTATTTATTCAAGGTTGAACCTACACATCACATTGGAAGTAAATTTTTATATAATTTAATATAATAAACAATTGGACAGACTCAATAATTTTAAGCTAAAGCAGTATTTCCAAAATAAAATACCTTCAATTAAGCTATTTGAATTATCTTCATTTAGTTACTTTAAATTATTCAAACTATTAAGTTCTTCCACAATTATTTTGACTATACATAAAGACATTTAATATCATATTATTTCTACAATTTATTTATTAATGAATACCATTGATGTTTATAATATTTAAAAATAAATTTTTTTATTATCCTTATGATTTTTAAAGCCAATTAAAAGTTGGCACTTCCAAGTCTAAAGTTTCTGATTTGGGGTGCTACAGAGAACATGGAGTTTTGACTCTCCGAATCATAGAAGCCTCCCATGAAATTTTTTAGATATCCTCGAAGTGCAGCTATTTTGTTGTTTATATATTGATGAACAGTATGACACTTTTGTTGTCACCTATGGATTGTTTTTTGTTTAACTTATCTTATGTGTTTTTTGTTTAACTTATCTTATGTATTTTTTGTACTCAATTGTAGTCTATGATATGAAGTGTAACTTAAGCAAGTTGTTCCTTCTTCTATCTTGTATTCAGTAGAGTATGGTAGGAGTGGAGGTTGGTAGAATAGTTGGTGGAAAATGCTTTTGAATTGTACCTAAGTAAGGATACACACACACACACACACACACACACACACACACATATATATATATATATATATATATATATATTAGCCGTGTATATCCATTGTGATGTGAATGAATTGCATAATTTTCCCTTCTTTTTGGGTTCTAGAAGAACTGCACAATCCGGTAAGCTTTTATACAAACCGGTAAGTTTGAACAAAACTAGTAAGAACTTCCCATACCGGTAAGAACTACACTTTACCAGTGATCAACCTTCATATATAGCCGAGTGTTTTTGGTGAGTGAATAATATGGTTTCAAGTGGTTTTTCTGCTCCTTTACCTTCAACATTTATAGGAGAAAATTATGACTTCTGGTCTACAAAAATGAAGGCATGCCCGAAAGCTTATCACCTTTGGGAAATCACAGAAACTGGAGTTGAACCACCACCATTGAGGGCTAATCCAACCATTGCTCAGTTGAAGCAGCATAGTGAGGAGATAGCCAAAATGTTTAAGGCCCTTTCTTTTATACAATCAGCTGTCTCAGATGCCATTTTCACAAGGATTATAACCTATGAAATAGCAAATGAAATGTGATAGGTTGAAGGAAGAATTTAGAGGCAATGAAAGGACCTGACTGATGTAGTGTTGAACTTCAGTAGAGAGCTTGAAACCTTGAAGATAAAGGACTCAGAAATGGTTAAAGAGTTTGATGATAGGTTGATGAAGGTAGTCAATTAAATAAGGCTGCTAGGAAATGACTTACCAGATAAAAGAGTAGTGGAAAAGGTGTTGATAAGTCTGCCAGAGAAGTTTGAAACCAAGTTCTCTTCTCTTGAAGATTCTAGAGACTTGGCTAGCATCTCCTTGGCTGAAATTGTAAATACTCTTTAAGCCACAGAACAAAGAAGATTGTTTAGGCAAGAAGTTCAGGTTGAAGGAGCTCTATTTGCAAAAGGAAAACAGAAAGCTCAAACCAGTCTTGGAGGGAGGAAAGCTCAAAACGAGAAGAAGGAAGTAAAAGCTAAAGGCTCTGGCAAGGATACTAAGTATCCTCCATGTCCTCATTGCAAAAGGAAAGGCCATTCACCCAAATGGTGTTGGTTCAGACCTGGTGTGCAATGTAGGTCTTGTAAGTAGTTTGGACATGTTGAAAAGGTCTGTAAAAACCAAAAAGAGAAGAAGGAGATGCAGCAAGCTAAGGTAGTAGAAGATCAACAGGAGGAGCACATTTTTTCAGCAATAAACTATAGAGTTAGTACCAGGGTTGAAACTTGGTTGCTTGATAGTGGCTGTACTCATCATATGACTTCAAACTCAGATATCTTTGTGGAGCTAAATGATGCTTACTGATCAAAAGTGAAAGTTGGAAATGGAGAGTATGTAGAGGTAAAAATGAATTGACAAAGTCACAGTGCATACGCTATCAGGTATTAAGTTTATTTATGATGTTTTGCATGTGCCAAACATTGATCAAAATCTGATTAGTGTTGGTCAATCAAAATCTGATTAGTGTTGGTCAATTGATTGAAAAAAACTATACCTTAATATTTAAGGATAGTTGCTGTACAATTTTGGATCAAAATAATTTGGAAATGATGAAAGTAGAAATGAGGTATAAGACTTTTCTTTTGGAATGGAAGAATTTTAACTTACATGCCTTTGTAAGTACTGTGGTTGAGTCTGCATTGTGGCATAAATGTTTTGGGCATGCCAATTACACCTCACTAAAAAATCTAAATGAACTAGAGTTAGTTGAAAATATGCTAAAAGTGAGTGATGATGCTTATGTTTGTGATATCTGTCAATTGGGAAAACAAACTAGATTACCTTTTCCTAAAAACCAGTCTAGAAGAGCACAAAGCAAGCTGCAGTTNTTTTTCCTAAAAACCAGTCTAGAAGAGCACAAGCAAGCTACAGTTGTTCCATTCTGATGTCTGTGGCCCTATGAGAATTTCAACCTTTAATGCCAGCAAATACTTTGTTCTCTTTATTGATGATTTAACTAGAATATGTTGGGTTTATTTCCTTAAGATGAAGTCTGAGGTGCCTACAGTATTTTAGAAGTTTAAGAATCTTGTGGAGAATGAAAGTGATTTCAAGATAAAGGCTATAAGGACTGATAATGGGACTGAATATACCAGTAATCAGTTTGACAAATTTGTGAGGGAGTATGGATCAAACACTAGCTAACCATTCCTTACTCACCTCAGCAAAATAGAATCTGTAAAAGGAAAAACATGTCAGTCATGGAAATGGCAAGATGTTCGATGCTGAGAAGAAAGTGCCAAAAGAATTCTGGGCTAAGGCAGTGAATACAGCCATTTATCTTCTCAACAGGTTACCTACAAAGGCCTTGGATAAATTAACTCCTTATGAAGCCTGGTATGGAGTTAAGCCAAATATTTCTCACTTGAAGGTGTTTGGGAGTATATGCTACACTCACATACCAAATGTAAAAAGGGACAAGTTGAGTTAAAAGGCTGAAGTAGGTATCTTGGTTGGCTACTATGATAATGCAAAAGGATATAGAATTTATAATCCTCAAACCAAGAAAATGATTTCCAGCAAGGATGTCAAGTTTGATGAAAACTCTTCATAGAATTGGGAGTTAAGTTCAGTGTATAAAGTTGAGGTTCTAAGATAGATTCCCTAGGATGAAGATGCTAATATTAATGATGATGAAGCTGAAGTTGAGGCTGAACCTGATAATGGATCAAATTCAAAGAATGAGGTAATCAGAATTAGATCACTTGAAGATATATACGACTTACAATACAGCAGTTCTGAAACCTTCAACTTATACTGAAGCAGCCGATTCCCAAGCTTGGTTAGATGCAATGAAGGATGAGATTATGGTGATTGAAAAGAATGAAACTTGGATGCTGGTTGAAAAACCAAAAAACAAGAATGTCGTTGGAGTAAAATGGGTGTTTAGGACCAAACTGAATGCTAATGGTTCAATCAACAAGTTCAAAGCAAGGCTAGTTGTAAAAGGCCATGCTCAGCAATATGGAGTCGATTTTACTGATACCTTTGCTCCAGTGGCCAGATTTGAAACAATAAGAACGCTGTTGTAATTGCTGCTCAGTCGGAATGGAAAATATACCAGCTTGATGTAAAGTCTGCCTTCTTAAATGGGCATTTGAATGAAGAAATTTTTATTGAACAACCTGAAGGCTTCATCATAAAGGGAAAGGAAGATAAGGTGTAGTGATAAGTATATTTTGCACACTTATTTAATATCTAAATAAGCTTAAATATTAATTAAATGAGCGAATATCTACTCACAATTGTGTAATTATTGCTTTTGTAGGTCATAAACCCAAATGAAAAGAGAATAAGGTAAAAAAGAAAGAAAAATGGATCAAAAGTGTACTAAAACATGAAACCAAAGTGCACAAGTTAGAAAGTTGGAGGACCTGGGTTGAAAAGTTTGGAGGCAATATTGATATAAAGATCAAAATTTGATGACCAAATTGTATGTGATCAAACTTGAGGGACCTGATGTGCAAATTATGGAGGACTAATAAGGATAAAAGAAAGAAAAAAAGCCCGCGCGCTTAATATAGTTCGCTCGCGGGAAGGGTATTTTCATATATTGAGACCAAAATCTTTACACTGTGCGCGCGCGTCGCCTTCTGGCTAGGCAATTTTACCTGTTTCGCGTAAATTTCAGGACTTCTGCTGTAATTTCACCTGAGATGATTTTTTGGCCCTTTAAATATCATTTTTGTTCAATTTTAGGGCAAGATATATATAAGAACACCTCAAGAGGAGGAGACAAGAAAAAGAAGATAAAATCTAGCAAAATTTGGGAGTTTGAAAGGGATATTCAAGATTTCAATCCCTCACATTTTCAAGATTATATTCAAGGGAATGTTTTCTTTCATTATCTTGAATTTTTCTATTATCTCCTTCATTTTATAATGGGTTATCTCCTTAGTTCCTTTTTGTGCTTCTATTTTACAATGGGCTAAGTGTTTAATGTTGAGATTTATGGTGTAACTTAACCTAAGTTTCGTTAATGTCAATATTCATCATTTAATGTTTTAATTACTATGGTTGTTGTGCATTTATTATTTTGCTTCAATTCTCATCATGTATGTGGCCAATAGATGATTGAGTTGGGTGGTTTGTGCAATCATTAAGAGATTGTTGTGCATTCTTGACCAAAATAATTAATGTTCTAGATTGTTTTAGGAGATAGAAATATACTCCAAACTCTAGGTGACCCATTGAGTATTTTCATTATGATTTAATGCGGTTAGTTGGATTTTTATCAACATAGAGATATAGTAGATAAACCAATCAATTAGGGTTAAATTCGCTCGAAGGTGGTAATTAACTAAACTTGGAAAATCGGGTCTAACAATTTAACTTAGTAATTTGCATTTTCTGGTTTATTGCTATATAAAAAAAAATAGCGGTTAAGTGACATCGTAAATCCTAACTCATTTATAATTCGAATTTCTTTCTATTTCGTAATTGTTACTTTAATTGATCTTCAAATTCATTTGCTTTTTCGTCTCACATATAAAATGAAATTGTGTGTTTTCAATTATTGAATTTGAGTCAACAATTATGTAATTAAAAAAACAAAAAAAATACTCCTCGAAGGATTGATAATCGGACTCACAAGTCCACTTTATTACTTGAACGCATCCATGCACTTGGGGTATATAATTTTAGCGAACATGTACCTATTGAGGAAAGCCTTATATGGTTTAAAGCAGGTGCCAAGAAGTTGGTACAGCATGATAGACAAGCACTTGAGTAGTCTTGGTTTCAGTAAAAACATCAATGAACAAACACTTTACATCAAACAAGTGGAGGAGGATTTGATCATTATTTCTCTGTATGTTGATGATCTTCTAATTACAGGGAATACTACAACCTTAATTAAAGTGGTGAAAAATGAAATGAAGAAAGCATTTGAGATGACAGATATCGGTTAAATGAAGTATTTCCTTGGAATGGATATTGATCAATCAGATGAAATTTTTGTTTCTAAAAGAAATATGCTGAAGAGGTGTTAAAGAGGTTTAACATGGAGAATAGCAAATCAGTTAACACCCCTTTAGTTAAAAACTTGAAACTAATGAAAGAGGATGGAGCAAAAAAGGTTGATGAGAAGGTTTATAGAAGCCTAGTTGGCTATTTACTTTACCTAACTGCCACCAGACCTAACCTAATGTTTGCTGTAAATATGCTGTTAAGATTTAGGCAAGAACCAAGTGAAATTCACTTTCAAGCTGCCAAAAGGGTACTGAGATAATCAGAGGAACGGAGGAGTTTGGAATCAGTTTTAAGAAATCAAAAACTCAGTTTCTAATTGGTTTCACCGATAGTGATTGGGCTGGATCTGTTGATGACAAGAAAAACATTTCAGGTTGTGCTTTCTATGCTGGTTCAAGCCTTGTTTGTTATATTCTTCCCCAACACCCATTCACGCCCACCCCGAAATTCGATTTTTAGCTTAGATAGAGATAAATTTGATTTCTGGTTTCATATTGACGGTTGTGGTGGCGGTGGCAGTGATTTTCGAATTTTGATTTGGGAGAGTTGAGTAGAGGTGGAGTGGGGTTATATATTTATTTTTATTTTTTTATGTTTCCTAATTTAATTTTTTAACTTATTTAATTTGAGAAAAATGCAAAGTACCATTTTTTTTTCTTTTTAATTTGGTAAAAAATAATCAAATTTTGACTTTCTTGGTCAACTAATGGTCAAATGGATATTTATGAAATGTCAGGGACTTTCACTGGCATAAAATGAAGGTTAAGTCTGCAAAAATTGAATAGTTTAGGGACAATTTTCCCTATTATTTATGGTTTAAATTAACCTAACTTTAATTAATTTTAATATTCCCTCTTTAATGTTAAGTTACTTATTTTCATGTGTTTTACTATTGCTATTTTTTGCATTTTCATTAATGTGGCCAATGAATGTTTATGTTTAGTGATTTGTACATTGTTTTGAGAGAAGATTGTGCATGTTACACCAAATAGTAGAAACTCTAGATTTGTGTAGAGGATAGAGATATACCCCTAATCCTAGGTGATTCATTGAGCTATTTTAATAAAAAAATGTAATGCCATTATTTGGTTTTAATCGACATGTAGATATAGTAGATTAAACTAATCAACTAGAGTTAATTTCCTTCAAGAGAGGTAATTAACTATAATTAAAAAATCGGGTCTAATATCTTAAATGAGTAATTTGTTAATTGACTCGTAGGGAAATTAATTAGGCGACGGTTAAGCGAAACTATGAATCCCAACTACGTTTTCCTTAAAAAATTTCAAGATTTTTTATGTTTTGTTATTTTCATCTAGTTCTTAGTTGTTTTCTCATTTTCAAAACCATAATTCAATTGTGTATTGTTTTTTTTATTGTTAGAATTAAATTAATTAAGTTTGTGCAATCAGAAGTATACATTTCTCAAGGAATGGACAACCCAAACTCAAAAGTCAACTTTATTACTTGAACGCAACTCGTGCACTTATGGTTTGCACTTTCACAATGAACAATTAATTTGTTATATTTATCTTAAACTAATAAAGCTTATCACCTCACTGTTATTCAATTGAATTAGGATTTAAGTTTGTGGTTTAGTTAGAATTTAAGTATTAATCAATTTAGGAAAATCATTCATGTTTCGACACGTCATACTAGTATTGTATGTATTTGATATTTAACAAGCAATTTTGGGAGTTACTTTTAAGAAGAAGACTCCTAAACCCCAACTCCTACACTAGTTCCACCTCCCAGCCTTGATGAGAGTCACTTCCTTTACTCCTCACCAGGATGACCTAGTAGTCATATAATTGAACTAATTAATTAGTGATCTACCTAATCTAGAATAATAACTAATTAATTATGACAAAATTCTAATGCTAATCAAACTGTTCTAAGTTTACCTATAAATACTAGTTGTTTAGTTCTAAAACGAGACTTTAATATTTATCCATTATCATTAACATAATTTAATACCAATTCAAATTAAAAACTAATTACTTTTGATTTTATTAGAGTTAAAGTCCTAAACCCTTTGGAAGATTTCAATCCAAACTACTATATAAAGGCATGATTGATGAAGCAACTGCTGAACTGGAAACAGAACGAAATTCACATTCATGCGGTGTTTGCAGTTTGTATGAACAAAAGAGACGTCAAAGAAGTGATGTGCTGTTGCCTGTTGGTTGAGACTACCATTTTACGTTATGGGTCGGGTTGTTTTTTCCCCTTGCAATTATTCACCTATGGGAAAACTACACGTGTCATGAAACTTTATGAACTGACAAGAATATCCCTGTTGTACAAGAAAATGTCCCAAGTGGTTGGTTGGAAACTTAGAATGTCCGTCGTAATAATGCACCGAATTTTCATATAACTGGCTTTTTTCATTTGACCGCAGACGCGTATAAACAGGCATTACAAGATTTGGAGATAAATTATACGCTGTTTACACTTTAAATGATGACATAAATTTTGACTTTACTTCTATTTGTGGCAAATATGGCTAAATAAATCACAGGATTTTGTTTTTCTTCTTCTTTTTGGAATATAAAATTAACTTTCATTAATTGTCAAGTCTTGTAGACGAAATAAAATGAGAAATACAATTAATCAAGAATTTAACAAGCAACTCAGCAAAAAGTAGAAAATGCAGCTTTGTGGGATATTGTATCCTTTCGCAAGGAATAAAGCAACAAGAACCACATTCAACATATATGATAGATTATAGAAGCCCAAGAGAAGGGAAAATTATGCAATTCATTCACATCACAATGGATATACACGGCTGATATATATATCCTTACTTAGGTACAATCCAAAAGCATTTTCCACCAACTATTCTACCAACCTCCACTTCTACCATAGTTGACTGAATACAAGACAGAAGAAGGACCAACCTGCTTAAGTTACACTTCATGTCATAGACTACAATTGAGTACAAAAAATACATAAGATAAGTTAAACAAAAAACAATTCATAGGTGACAACAAAAGTGTCATACGGTTCATCACTCCTCATTGACACTTTTATTGGAAACACCAAGACATTCTCTTAATATTTCGAACATCTCCTTAGGCAATGCTTAGGTGAAAATATCAGTAACTTGTTCTTCAGAACTACAGTGCTTCAATTCTACATCCTTCCGTTCTTGAGCTTCCCTAATGAAGTGGTACTTAATCTTTATGTGTTTTGTCTTCCCATGGAACCCTGGATTCTTCACCATAGCCACAGCAGATTGATTGTCACAAAGGATGGTTGTTGCATAAGGTTATTGATGCCTCAAATCCTTCATCATTTTCCTCAACCAGATGGCCTGATTTGTTGCCTCATATGCTGCTATATATTCTGCTTCAACAGTTGATTGTGCAACCTTTTTTTGCTTAATTGATTTCCAACAAACAAGGCTTGAACCAGCATAGAAAGCACAGCCTAAAATGTTTTTCTTGTCATCAACAGATCCAGCCCAATCACTATCGGTGAAACCAATTAGAAACTGAGTTTTTGATTTCTTAAAACTGATTCCAAACTCCTCTGTTCCTCTGATATATCTCAGTACCCTTTTGGCAGCTTGAAAGTGAATTTCACTTGGTTCTTGCCTAAATCTTAACAGCATATTTACAGCAAACATTAGGTTAGGTCTGGTGGCAGTTAGGTAAAGCAAATAGCCAACTAGGCTTCTATAAACCTTCTCATCAACCTTTTTTGCTCCATCCTCTTTCATTAGTTTCAAGTTTTTAACTAAAGGGGTGTTAACTGATTTGCTATTCTCCATGTTAAACTTCTTTAACACCTCTTCAGCATATTTCTTTTAGAAACAAAAATTTCATCCGATTGATCAATATCCATTCCAAGGAAATACTTCATTTCACCGATATCTGTCATCTCAAATGCTTTCTTCATTTCATTTTTCACCACTTTAATTAAGGTTGTAGTATTCCCTGTAATTAGAAGATCATAAACATACAGAGAAATAATGATCAAATCCTCCTCCACTTGTTTGATGTAAAGTGTTTGTTCATTGATGTTTTTACTGAAACCAAGACTACTCAAGTTCTTGTCTATCCTGCTGTACCAAATTCTTGGCACCTGCTTTAAACCATATAAGGCTTTCCTCAATAGGTACCTGTTCGCTAAAATTATATACCCCAAGTGCATGGGTGCGCTCAAGTAATAAAGTGGACTTGTGAGTCCGATTATCAATCCTTCGAGGAGTATTTTTTTTTAATCACACAATTGTTGACTCAAATTCAATAATTGAAAGCACACGATTTGATTTTATATGTGAGACGAAAAAGCAAATGAATTTGAAGATCAATTAAAGTAACAATTACGAAATAGAAGGAAATTCGAATTATAAATGAGCTGGGGATGGGTTGGGGTGAAAAAGAAACCTTTTTCTTTTTACTTTTGTTTATTTATTTATTTTATTTAATGTGATAATTTTAAATTTATCATTTTACCCCTTTTAATTTGGTCAAAATTAATCTAATTTTGACTTTCTTGATCAACTAATGGTCTTTTCATCCATTTGGACTCCAGCTGCATATTTATGAAAAGTTAGGGACTTTCGTTGACACAAAATGAAGGTTATGGTAAAGTTTACAAAAATTGGAAAGGTTAGGGACCGCTACTGCTATTTTTCCTAAATAATAACAATAAAACTTAGCACGTGATAAATATATAATAAAAAGGAGAATATTTTATACAATACATTGCAAATAGAAGATAATAATGAAGAAAATACAAGAGAGAAGATAAAACCCTTTTTTGATTGGGATTCTTAATGGCTTGATCTTGATTTTCCCCAATTATTTCTTCAAATGTATTCTCCTTGTGCTCTTTGTTTTTTTCTCCAAAAATTACGAGTAAAATCCAAAGGGGGGAAAAAAGGAGAAAGGAAAAGAAAAAGAAAAAGAAAAAGAAAGAAAGAAAAATGAAAAGAAAACTAGGAAGAAAGCAGAGGGAGAATGGAAAGCTGCCAGTTTAATTATAAAACCCTAGGAAAATTGCAGCTAAGCCCCTAAAGTTTGAAGAGTGAACAAAATGGTCCTTGCGTAGGCGCCACTTCTCTGCTTTTTCTTTTTTTTTTTTGCACATAAGTCCTCTAACAATTTGCACTCAAAGTCCCTCAATTTTGATCTTGTACAATTTGGTCCTCAAATTTTTGACTTTCATATCCTTGAACTTTCTAACTTGTTCACTTTGTTCCCCAAATTCACAATTTTGCACATTTTTAGTCAATGTTTCCTCCTTTTGCCTTGTTCTCTTTCCTTTGTGTGATTTTTACCTATAAAATCATAAATTACACAATTGTGAGTAGAAATTCACTCATTTAATCAATAATAAGTTTAGTTTAATTATTAAAAACACACTTATCATTAACTTTCTAGACTTATGAGACGTCCTAGCCAAATTGAAATGTTATGTGGTGGTAAGTTTAATTGTTTTATGATAAAGGTAATATAATTTATATAATTAGATACATGTATATCTAATTGATTTTTTTTTTTTAAAACTCTAATGGTGAAAACAAATATAGATGATGAAATGGAAAGTATTTTAATTATTTACTATCTCATTCACATTTTGATTCTTTTATTGATTCTATCCTAATTCAAAGTTATCCAAAGTATCTTTTTCTCGAGCCTAATATACATGATAAATTTTAAGTTATTAAATGAGTCCAATATTATTATAGTAATTTAGTCTAAATCTAAAGTTAATATTATTAACTAAGTAGTTTCCATATTGACTCTAATTTGAGTTTAACTAATCCAAATTAACTTCTTCTTGAGTCCATAATTCACAATTTATTACGGGCTTCGAAATGAACCTCATATTGATAGTGTAATTCTAACTCTTTCAATAGTTAACTATTTGGGCCAATTAAATAAAACTATAAAATTTCATATTTATTTTCACTTTGGTCCCTCAACTATAAGGATATCCATATAGATACAAATTAACTATAGAGCATAACAAATTGAATTATATGCAACACAACTAAAAATCCAGGCTTCTACACAAGGCTAGGCCTTTCTTAGGGAATTCAAGTTCATTACCTAGGTCCCATTTGACGACATTTAACCATTGCGATGTCATGTTCCGTGGGGAACTTCATGAACAAATGTGGTATGGAGATGATGACCCATAATTTCTTTGGTGCGGGTCTTCTTAATACTCCATGGTAGGCTGACCTATTGTCCACTATAAGAAACTTCATATATTGGCAGGCCATTTGAGGAGGTACTCCCATCTGTACCACAAGAGTGATTTTTCCTCATTAGATGATACTATCATGGTGAATCCATATTGTAGAGAGGTCATGGGGTCAACTCGTGGTCTACTAGCATTTTGTCATAGGTGGCTAGAAAGAGGATGTTAATGGAGCTTATATTGTCTATCAACATACGCTTCAACCCATCACTTGCTACTGCTGGGCTTACCACAGGCATCTCAATTGGGATAGTGCAGACCAACCACATTTTCTTAGTTGAAGGTGACGAGCTCAACATCCCAACCATTTAAGTGTAGTTGTGCTAGCCATTGGAGGATCATTAGCCTTCATAGCATAATTCCTTTGCATATTTTGAGATTCATCCCCTACGTAAGGACCTCCAAAGATTATGTCTATCTTTCGGATAAATGCGTTGTCCACATCCATCGAGGGTCCGCTCTTTGTCTCTACCCATTTCTGGACTTTTTTCAATCCTCATCTCCCTATGGAAAATATGGATCTTTTCTAGGAGGTTGCTTCATCTCATCTCATCAAGGCCATTGATCTTGTCTAGATGGGGATAAATTCCTTTATGGGGTGATTTCATCTCTTAGGCACACCAAGATTGATCCGTTCCGTGGGTGGCACTACGTTTTTGCACTCACTTGAGTTATGCCAAGCGAGTAATAATATTTACACAAGGACTACGTGTCGATATAGGGCCTATTCTTAGTCACATTGCCTCTTTATCCCTTGATGAGCTGATTGTCGGAGGATATTTCCTTGGTTTCCATAGCCACTAGGTCTAACCTCTTCAAAGCTAAGACCATTACAACATTCAAGGTGGCTGTGAATAAACTCGAACTGAGGTGGGGGCAATTTAATGCCCTTCTTGGATCTATTGATGGTTTATCACGTAAAAGGTTGGGCCTCTTTCTCTTTGTCTTTAGGGGGTGGGAGTTTACTAGCTACCCTATTATGATGGACAATAATTTCTTCATTGATGATATCACCCATCATCATCTTTCCCAATTCATTATATGTGGTAGGCAATTTATTGCAAACATCCATCCAGAATAGGATGTTCATGTTGAGGCCTACTTTTAGGGCTGAAAGGACCACCTTTGTATCGGTGACCTTTTCACAATAGGTCATCTCATTGGTGAAATGACCAAGGTAATTATATCGAGTTTCACCGGCTACTTGCCTTAAGTTTTGGAGGCATTGGATGGGAGCTCTCATTCGTTCTTGGTTAGGTATTGGTTTAAGAATTGTCTCTTGAGGTTTAGTTAACTCCTGATGTTCCTTGGTTGGAGCCTATTGTACCTCCTTTTGATTCATCCGCAAAGGATTAGGTGAAAGGCTTTACACTTTAAGGTTGGCGAGGTACCTCTCAAACTCATACGAGTCTTATAAATGTTGAGGTACTCGTTAGAATCTCTTCTTCTTTCATAAATGGAGATCTTATGAAGCACGAAGTGGCTTAGAACATAGGTACTTCATAGCTCTTGGGAGAATGGGAGGTTGTTAATATCATCATCAAGTTATAGAACTCAGATGGTCCATCAGAAATCTCCTCACAAGCTTAATATCAAGGTGGTTGGTAGGTTTTCGCTTGTTCTCTTGCTACATTCGCTAGCTTTCTCTCTCGCCTATTTCTATGTTAGAGGCATTTTGGGCCTTTGACTTTGCATTTGTTCATAAGGCCTTTCTATGTGAGGTGGCTATTGGGGCCTATTTCTAAGCACCACTGGGCCAATCCTATCGAAGACGCTAGTAAACCTTTGAGATCTTCACTCTTGCTCATATTTAGGAGGAAAATTATCTTTTTCGTTGAACGGATCATTCGCAAGTCGGCCAAATGTACAATTCGTGAACACGTCTATTCCAAACTCCCTTTCAATAGGGCTAGCACCTCTCTTATGCCTATGAGATTAGGCCATCTCTCTTTATACCTCCTACTCATCTTGATAATGGAAGAAGCCTAACTAAGGTATATTTTGCGAACATTTGATAGCTCGTTTGTTCTTGCATTTGTATGAGTAGTTGTTGCATGATGGAGTTCTGCACCTTTATGTTCATCATGTTGGTGACCATTTGTGCTACCTCTTTAGTGAGTCGTGCAGTGGCCATACTTCCTCGATGATGATGGTGATGAGGTTGACAATGAGTAGCATTATTTTGGAGGACCTCTTCTTCAAAGACCTTACCTGACCTTCTTAGATGTGTACCCTCTTCACTAGCACTTACTGTAGGTGGATGTCTCTTTTATTCAAAGAAGGGGTCTTCTGAGCACGCTTTTCTCATCAAATCTTCTTTTTCAAGGAATAAAAACATCGAAAGCACCAAAGAAAACTTTAAACCTTCTACTTTAGAAACTTCCACTTATTCTTCATTCAAGAACAAAACATTTTTCAATGGATAAGTTGAAGTACTTTTTTAGCAAGCTTTTTCCATTGGGTTGCTTGTGGTTAATAGTGTGGTTTTCTATAAAATATGTCAATCTGTTGACCTTAATTTTTGTATGGGTGACATGGCCTACAGATTTTAGCTCCATTCATATTGACATAGACAAGCTCCTACACACTTGGACAAACCATTAGTAGCTCGATGTAATACCCCAAATTTCACATCACATTTGACCAATATGATTCATGCATGCTATTTGCAATGTCATTTGCACCCATCCTCCTAATTGCATTTTTTTGGAAAAAAAAATGAAAAACTGTACATTTGATTATTGAGAGCACGAGATCTTTATATGGTGTTAGACTTCGACTCCTCAACCTAGGTGATAAATTCTACATTTAGCGATAATAGAGAAGCTAGGTTAATCTATATGTGGAAGATTGACTTGTTAAGCAATTGGAACCTTGAAAGGTCGAAATTAGTATCGATAATGGTTATAGCTTTCCATTTGGTTGATCAAGGTCATCATAAATCCAAAATCGGTAATTGAACTATTTGGGACATGAAACATGAAGTGACATGATCACTTCACAATAATATGGGTGTTATATGATGTTATAAATGTCGAGGTGTGAATCGTTGAAATCGATCGAAAATTGGGTATCAATCGGGTAAGTAATTAAATGAACAGTTGAGGAAGTAATGCTATAAAATATTTTGGGATCTTAGGGCAGGTAAATTGGATGGTAAACACATTAAAATAAGCCAAGGATACTTGATTTTTACCTGCAATGATATGTACAAAATCATATTTTAACCCCAAGAGACTACCTCATGCTTAGTCACCTCCTATTTGTTGATTTATCCCTGTAATGGTAAATTCCTTCACTCTTAAACATTATCCACATCTACCACTTCTTTAAGACTTCAAAGATTTGACATATTATCCATAAATGTCATACAAACCGCCCAAGGAGTGATACAAAATCAGAATGTAACTAGAAGGTGACACATCTTACTTAGCATGTGATGATTTGTCACTTTAACATTAAGTTCCTTCAACCTTAAGGCTTCTATCCCATTTTCTAAAGCCTTATCACCTTATATTGGATAGATATATATCTTATGTCAAATAAAGGTCCAAATATGGGAAAGGAAGAGTCAAGTATGGCTGTTTGAAGCCACATCATGCTTGGACACCTCATGCTTGGAGACATTTGTTCTTTAACCCCCAATTTCTTCATCCTTAAGTATCAAGCACATCCCCATCCCTTAAGACCCTTTATATAGCCCTAAAGATGACATTTAATTCCAAAGTTTCTTCAAGTTGTCCCCAAGTGAACCAAGTGAAGAAGAAAAACAAAAGTCTAGCACTCTCAAGTACACATTTCAACCAAAATTACTCCAAGTTTAAAGGTAAGATACTTTCTATGCTCAAGTGGTAGGATTTCATGGTAATATTTAAACTTAAGCTATACATGAAAACCATAATATGAAAGTGGTGGACAAGTCTACAAAGTTAGATATCTATTTATGCCTTAAGACAAGTCCGAAGGGCACCGGCAAGCCGGGATGTGCAAGTATGTGTTTGAATGCTTTCTTTTGTATAGTATTAACATGTTAAATCCAAGTATGGTATCTTACTGAGTATACTTTATACTCATAGTATTTTATACTAAATTTTTAGATCCATAATCCTAGAGTTGATAGAAGTCAGTCGGTGTACTTGATGATGGGTTAAGGACAAAGTTATTTTGTATCGAAATTTCTTGTTCGTAAGTTTTGCTCAAAGACTGTTTTCCATGTGTTTTTCTCGTGGTATTATATGTAAACATGTATAAGACATGATGTAATATGATACTAAAAGTAAATTATGTAATCATATCTTTTATGTTACCCTAGGAGGAAATTTTATAGACATTTTCTTGAAATGATAAAAGAGACGGAAACTGGACAGATTTTTAGGGTCAATTCAAAATGCTATTACTAGCTCTATAAACACCTATTGGAGACTCTAAAATTACTTCTGAGTTCCTCTTTGAGTTTTCTTAATATGAGCCAAGAATTACTCAATTTGGATATTTGTGACCTGAGTTATAAATTTTTAAGTGTCGAAAGGTCAATCTGAAGTTTCTGTGCAGTACCTCACTGTTTTTAGAAAAACGTCTATATCATAGCGTCTTGGAAATTTTCCATATTTTAATATAGGAAACTACTTAGAAATATCTTTCAAATGCTATATATTTCATAGAAAATGGAGTTGGGATGAATTTTATAAAAAGATTTAAACTGGCTGACCCAATTAGTCATGACAGCACTGAGTTCGTATATGTAAGGAATACTTGCAGGTCAGCATGCACTTCTGCTAGCCATTAAATTTTACAGAGATATTTTACTATTAATTGAAAATAAGTTTCCAATATGTATTACATTTTTTAAGAGTTTTTACATGTAGCAATGGTAGAAGTTATTATGTTTAGTACGTGACATTCGAAGCTTAAGTTCGGGGTGTCACAGAATGGTATCAGAGCGATTATACTTTTCTGTAGACTTTTTTTTTTTAATTTTGATAATAAGGTCAGAATGAACTTTATATATTATTGATTAGGCATAAAAATATTTTTTTAAGAAAGTTACTGTCCATCATCATCGAGCAAGCTAGCAACTGACTTTCAACTGGCGATCAAGGTAAAAAAAAAATTCAAAGTTTATGAGTTTTCTTATGCAATGAACTGCTATATCTATTGTTGGATATATGAATATTTTGAATCAAGTCATGTCTGAGATGATGATGTCATTAACACTTATATGTAATTACTTGTTAGAGCCTAGTAGAGTAACATAATCAAATTTTTGTGTCCCAATTGTGGCACGAATGATAAGAACCCTCACAAGGACTGAAGTTTGTGGTTTTGCGCAGAAGCGGGACATGTTATTGGCATTTTATTATAATTATTGTATGCATCCGCTCCATAGCCTCGAGTAACGTCGTGATCTACTAGACTGCATTATTGAGATGTTGTGAGAGATACACCATGGCATAAGGGATAAAGTGAAGATACAGAGGTTATAAGAAAATGTTCCAGAACCTTGGGCTACAGTCATAAATGAGATTGTGCAATGGTCTAATGATGACCTTTCATATGAGGATATTACATATTTACTTTGAGAAAGTTATGAAACTAGCTGCAATTTACAGCGAAACTTTAAGAAGACTATAACCTTATCCATGAATACTAGTTTACGAGCTACCAACTCTAGGCTAGATAATGGACCGTTGGCTAAGTGGTTTTCGAGAATTCTTGATGAAAATCTTCCCGTACCATTCCTAGACAATTCGAAGCAAAGCATGTTAGAGGAAGATCCAAAGGATGAACCAGAGGAAGACCCAGATGACGACCCCGAGGAGGATCTAAAAGAAATAGAAGATTAGACACCATATGAGCTAGCTATTTTTGTTTTTGGAATAGAATATGATGTAATACGTACATCTACTTTTGAATGTATGTATGGTACCTTCATATGATTTTTGTTTGAAGAAAAAAAATATATATATATATAGATGAAGGAAAGTTGTCTTGGCCTTTGGGCTTTTTCTAAGTTAGTGTTACATTTTTGAAGTAATTCTCACTGCATGATTATTTTTCGTTCAAAGGAAATGCCTCCAAAGCGCAACCACGGAAATGTACAAAATTCCAATATGAACTTAGGCAGTGGCAATGCTAATGTTAGTTCTAGTGGTGGCGAAGTTAATGTAGCAAACTTTGCACGAGAACTGCTTGTTGTAGTATGGGAGTTGGGACAACAACAACAACAACAGGCACCGCTTTTGACTGGGCAACGAACACTAAATCAACAAGTACCAACTGATCATTAGGAGCCCAACCAATGAGTATTCCACCTGAAATATACCTAACCCGAGGGATCGAACTGCAATGATAGAGCAGTTTCGTAAAATCAACCCTCCATCGTTTGAAGGAAGCATGGATCCCTTAGCAGTTGAAGACTGTTTACTGGAACTAGAACGTATCTTTAAATTTATAAGATGTGAAGATGCTGAAAAGGTAAATTTTTTAGTGTTTTTGTTAAAGAAGGGAGCTAGCCATTGGTGGGACATGACTACCAGGTCGTCAGCACCTGCTGAAGAACATGCTATAACTTGGGTGAGGTTTAAGGAACTTGTAGAAGAAAAATTATTCCCGACAGCTGTGAAAAATCAAAAGGAGATTGAGTTCCTCAGACTCCAGCAGGAAACCATGACCCTCATGGAATATGAGCTCAAATTTGAGGAATTATCACGGTATGCTCCACATCTAGTGCATACGGAGGAAAAATAGGCTAGAAGGTTCAAACGTCGGCACAAGAACGTCAATTCAAAATGCTATTACTAGCTCTATAAACACCTATTGGAGACTTTAAAAATACTTTTGAGTTCCTCTTTGAGTTGTCTTAATATGAGCATAAGAATCACTCAATTTGGATATCTGTGGCATGAGTTATAAATTTTTAAGCGTCGAAAGGTCAATCTGAAGTTTCTGTGCAGTACCTCACTATTTTTAGTAAAACGTCTATATCATAGTATCTTGGGAAATTTTCCATATTTTAACATAGGAAACTACTTGGAAATATCTTTCAAATGTTGTAGGTTTCATAGAAAATGGAGTTAGGATGAATTTTATAAAAAGATTTAAACTGCCCGCCCCAATTAGTGGTGACAGCACTGAATTCGTATATATGTAAGGAATACTTTCACGTCAGCATGCACTTCTGCTGGCCATTAAATTTTACAGAGATATTTTACTATAAATTGAAAATAAGTTCCAGTATGTATTACATTTTTTTAAAAGTTTTTACATGTAGCAATGGTAGAAGTTATTATGTTTTAAGTACGTGACACTCGAAGCTTAAGTTTGGGGTGTCACATCGTAGCCTTATTTGATGTATATTTATGAGTAAAATGGTCAAAAAATGTGAGCCACACTAGTGTATGACACCAAAGATTTTAAGATAATAGAAAATACGGGAGATAAATCTTACTTTGTATAGGAAATTGCATTAATTTTAAACTAAGTGTGAACTTTTATAATATAAGAGGATAAATTGTCACAATTGGATCATTTCTAATCTAGGCCTTACTCAATCAATCATAGGCTGATTTGTATGTTCTCTAAAAAGTGGCCACCCTAGAGTTTAAGTCTAATCTCTAAACTATAGATTGACCATTTGATATTTTAGATGCCTGCTGCAGATATGTCACATTAATCAATTGTAGAAAGACTTTGTGTAAAAGATCTCTTGAAAGATGTGCGGTAGGAGGTGCTTTCCATCGTCAAATAGGCTAATTGCCTCAAAATTTCTTCTGCAGTAGGCGAAAACACCTCGCCTAGGCCATGGAGGGTCAGCATCTACATGATATCTCAATGAAAGTTGTACATTACCTTGGTTACCTCATGTATGGCCTCACCTTGACTAAGTATGATGATGATGTGGAGTGTGGGCCTGATTGGGCTTATTAGCTGGCTACTACACAACACCTACAAATGAGTTGGTTTATTTTTGTAGCTGCTGATAAGATAAAATGCTTCATTAAGTGGAGAATCGAATATTAAAATTGAGAACTCAAATATTATCAAACCGTTCCAGCTAATTAAATTATTTTTTTAAATAAATATTTTGACAAGACTATTTCTCTTCGTTCATGCAAATATTCAGCTACTCTATCCATGTTAAGCACAAGATTGTGAAGAAAACTTTAAGCAACAAGAATTATGAAGAAAGATTTCGGATTTCTCTCTAGTTCTCAAGAAAAATAAAGGAACAAAAAAACAAGAATTGGGAGTCAATTCTTGACAGATAACCCAACTCCAACAGAGGATTGATTCATTAAATAGTTTGAGATCAATATCGGCACTGCAATGAAGTGTTCTTATCATTTTGTTTTTGATAGTAAATGAAATTCAGGGATTGCACATGCATGGTCACAAACAATGGCATTTTGCTTTTGATGCATTACGTTGATTCGTTTTTAGAAGAATAGTGGGATCAAATAATGATTCACAACCAAAAGCAAGAATCATAAGTGATGTAGAATGAATTAGAACTTANTATATTACACGCATGGGGCAAAATAGAAACAGAGATACAGAAGGCACACGACAGAAAGAAAAAGGAAAAGACAGACGGCAATTGGAGAAGAAAAACTTCCAGATTTTTGTACAAATCTCCATCGAAGAAGTCAATTGCAGAGAAGGCGATTGTAGTTCTCTATTCAGAGAAGGCAATTGTAGTTCTCTATTCAGAGAAGGCGATTGTGGTTCTCTTTATTCAGAGAAGGCGATTATATCTGTTTTCAGTTTGTGTTTGAATTCCCTCAAGTAGTTTGGGTTGGTTCCACTTTTTTGACAAGCTTCAACAAAGGTATTTCATCTCGCACTTTTGATTTAATGGTTTCAGTGAATAATGAATACATATCAATTCCTTTTGTTTTGAATAAGGCTCTGCTCCTTCAAGACTTTTCGACTACCTTAGTCGATTATAATTAGAAATCAGGAAGTTTGTTTATATATCTAACGGGTATATTGAGAAAGATTATGTACACAATTACCTGTTATAATCTACTTGGATCTGAAGTCTGTTACGTTGCTGGTCGTCTCTGGTATATTATTGTGAGATGTGTTTCTTGTTAATTTTTTTGCTTCTAAATTATTATTGTGAGATGGTTGGATTCTAATTCTATTTCTGGGAATACAGTGTTACACTTGATGGATAGGAGTTGGATGCGATTTCATAATAGATTAAGTGAAGAATATTTAGACGGTGTTAATTCATTTATGGAGGTAGCAAAACAATGTCTAGACGAGAACAATGAAAATGAAGCACTACAAATAGAGGAGACATTGATCCAGAAATTGATGAAAATGAAGCACTACAAATAGATGTGGAATCGATAAATAGAAATATGAATAATTTCATATATGATACTTCGGAAGAGGAAGATGATACATTGAATGAATATTACAGTGAAGATGAGAAATCTCTAAATGGTGAAGATGATAACGCTAATAGTGATATTGGTAAGTAAAACATACTTTATATGTATTTATTCTATATTTAATTTTTTTTTTTTTGTAATGTTTTTCTATTTTATTTTTTAATGACTATCTACATTTTTTCCTTCCCTGCAGATTCAAGTACTGATGATGCATCAACCGAGAGTTGATAAAAATTTTTATTGATATTTAAGGTTAGAATAACATACTAATGAGATATATTTGATTGGTTATTGGTTGATAAGAATTTTTATTGACATTTTTTTCTCGCTTTCTATGCGCTCCCGTTTGGATATGCACAATTTGAGATAATTTTTAGTTTCCTTTTTCCAATTTTTGATTTGATAGTTTGTTATGGATTACATTTTTTCCCTTCTGGCAATTAATTTAGTTTAGTTCATAAGCATAATTCATATGAAAATTTTACTAGTTTGTGGATTGGTTTAAGTTTTCAGAAATGTTAGTCCTAAGTAGTTCAACCTTGAAATTACTCGTATTATACTTTATTTTTATTTATTTTGGTTTTGAGATAACCAAATTTGTAAATAGTATCTTGATCTGTATTTATTTGGTTGACACTAATATGATTTTTTATTTTTTTTATCTATTTTGATATCATTTATATTTTAATAATTGTATATTGAAGCATTCTTTTTATAAAGCCACGAGTTAATTTTAATGAAGTTACGTTTTCAAATAAATGTTTCAAATAGAATCTCCGACATACATAAATAAAAATAGAATAAATTTTTGGTTTCATGGTCATTGTATCTGTTAGCTTTACCAGGTATTGGCAGGAATTAATAACTTTCAGTTTCAATTGACCACACATTAGGTCTGGTTCTGCTATTATATCATTGGACACATTCATCCCCCCTCCAGGGTACCTGGATCTAGCCTATCAACGCTGGAAAGATGTGACGTTGGGGAACGGGAATTCCAACTGTCTATACCTTAGAACCCAAAATTGTCTTCTTTATCTATCGCTCATAGCTATGTATAGTCAAATTGAAATGTATAATTTCTTCCCAAATCTATATGATTAAAGCTTTCTCAGACCCTGCTTTCTCTTTAAACAAAACATGGATTCAAGGGGGTTGAAGAACTTCTCTGCATTTATGTTATTGCACATTTATGAAGAAATGATTTTGATTGAAATCCTCTCTTTTTATGCTTATTCTTAGGTTGAATGGGATGAGATAAATGCTGCATGAGGCCAAGCTTGCGTTCTCCTCCATACGATGTCTCTATAAATTTATGAAGCAGTTCAAAAAAACAATTAAAAAAAAAAAGAATCTTCTATAATTTCAAACGCCTTATTCTCAGGCTTTATGATAAGTCTGCTAGTGTGAGTAGTTTTAGTTTCCTGAGGCAAAAATGTTTAACCTGCTTATTATCTCTCTATTTATATAATATCTTCTCCACTGTTGATGGTGTGTGTTCCTCGACTCATGCTAAGGATTTCATGATATTGAAGCGACAAACTTTTTTTGTTTCTAAATAAATTTAATTGCGAGCACAACTTGACACAAATAATATTCGTTGTCGCAAAATAATTTGCGTAATAATTTTATATATTGTAGAATAAAATATGCGACGTATATAAATAAACACGAAATAAATTAGGCAACAACTATACATTGTCGCACAAATGATGATGCAATAAACTCTCTATGTTGCAAAATAAATTTAATTACAAACACCACTTGTTACATAATAAATTGTACTACAAATGTTGAATATATTAAAATATATTATGGGACATAAAAAAATATTGTAAAACATATTTCACGACAAACATTACCTATTATTAAAGATATATTACTACGAGCATGTATTGTCGCAAAATAAAATAGGTAGCAAAAATTACCCATTTAAAAGAATATTCCCAACAAACATGTTTTCTCGCAAAAACGTTATTGGAATAATCGTTACGACAAACTTTCTTGTCACTCTTCTAATTTTTTGCGATATATATGCATTTTTTGTGTGTCGCTATTTTGTACGTTAAACAAATAGTATTACGATTTTGTTAATGTGATGAATGGCCGAAAGTTATCGCAGAATACATTCTGTGACTCAACATTCGCAATAAACATATTTCTTGTAGAAACTTTACAAATTGTGTTGCTATTCCGTATTCTACGCGTCAAACAAATAGTGTCGCGATTTTATTAATGCGATAAATTGTCGAAAGTCGTCGCAGAATGCATTCCGTGACTCATATAGCGCGACAATACATGCAACAAACATGTTGTCGTCGCTAAATTATTTCTGCAAAAAAATCTCAATTGTTGCGACAACATTTTTTTTGTCGCGAAATCAGTTATTTGTTGTAGTGAAAAATATGCCACTAATTTTCTCGGTGGTGGCTATGATGGATCCTCACATTAAATTGTTTGGAGTTCAATGTGCAAAAAATAATTTTCAGAAAATTTAAGTTTTAGTATAAATATTATAAATCAATAATATGAACATTTTATTAATGAAAGGTATAATTCTATTTAAGTAAATAAAATTGGTGAATGTCTACGTTCCTTTAGTAGCTCTACTGCAACGTCTAAAATTAATGCTTCTTTTTGTTCTGAGATAGCTAATAAACGTCATGGTGCGTATAATTTTAACACTGACATGAACACTAGACTTGTTAAAATAGGAAAATATTATCAATCATTACAGTTTGAACCCAGATGATGAAGTATTAATTAGATATCTTAAAATGTCGGAAATCAAATGAAAGATTGTATCCAATAATATAAAAAGAGTATTGTGTGGGTGTTTTGTGATGAAACCAATGATGTCCAAAAAACCTTATTTTTTTTAATGTTAATGTGTTTATGGAAGTGCTCAAGAGGTGCACCAACATATCCCAACTAAGTTGGCACCTACGTAGCACCCTCACCATTTACTCTCCCCCCTATTACTATCAATGAGAAAAAACATATCGGTACAATAGTTCGAAAGAAAATCATCTCCGACATGCTAAGGAAACAAAGAACAAGATCTACCTAAAACCAATATTTAAAACGACCCAGAGCATACTCAGACATGAAAATAGCGCAAAAATCAAGTGATGCATTCCACCAGTTCAATCTCTGCTCCTATACTGCAAACCCATCCAAAGCATTTAAAACTCTATTACGTTTCCGATAGATGTGTGAAACCCATACCTGCATGCAAGATAATCGATGTAATCATGTATCCCATATCTCCACTTCTATGGCACACCCTCAAACCATGTTGTAAAGAGATGCACCACAAAGGTTGAGTAACTCTCTATCCATAACTGACGCCAATTCTTTTCCCATGCTATCCAAACTGCATGTATCACAGTTAAAGAGTTCAGCTTCGAAAGTCAACAAAATTCCAAGGAGGTTGCAAAGCAACCCTTCACGAACCCCCAGCACGAGAGAAACATGCCAGCACATCTAGCTTGACCCGGGCTTCTGTGAGCTGCTCAATCAGTATTAGCCTTCACCCAACCAATTTCTGAAGCAGCTCAATGAGAGTCCCACAATCTCCGGACGGCAAAGAATCGGCCGTTCATCATGAGACTTATATAGTTACCCTAGCCAGTTCATCGCTTCCTTCCCTGTTATCTTAATGAAATGCAAGTAACTTCCAGTAGGTACTAAGTTCTGCTAAAAATGGCCTGATTGTTGGCTGTCCAAATGCTCATGAAAGTTGTTTGTACCATAGCCCGCAAAATACTATGTAATTGAGTGCTATAAACACTACTTCAAGCTTACTGATCAAACACTCTACCGACTGTGATGTATCAACTGAACGTCTGAAGATGTCAGCCAAAAACTACCACACTTCTTCTGCAAATTCACAGTGAAGAAATAAATGCTTGGAATTTTCTATAGCCTTTTGACAAAGCTGGCATCAAGAGGCTAAATACACTCCAGTAAGCACAACTTATCTTCCATTCCAACCTGTCGATGGAGGATTCTCCACAACAGGATTTGGTGAGAAGGTGGAATGAACTTTATCCAGATCCACTTACCCCCATCGAATTGGGCGGTCTTTGCATGAAACACATCCAGATGGGGACCCAGTCCAAATTAATTATTCCGGCAACCCAAGCAATTGGATAATGCTATCAATTAAGCTTCAAATATCCAGAAATTTCTTCAAATAATCTATATTTCACCTTCCCCTAGTGTCCTGCTATACATTCTTAGAAGCAAGGTGAAGTCCCATTCTTTACTATGGTGTAGTCCCCTAAAAATGTTTGTCCACGCTGAAGCAACTTTACTAATAAAGAGTTTATGATAACAAGAAATGGGATATTGATAGAATCTTATTTATTTGCTCCTATCCATTATAAAGTGTCCTTAATATGCTCATCAGCTTACGCCAGATGATAACAAAGTGATCTTATTTTAATTTCCGATGATATGTACAGCACTTATGTCCCTTCTGAAAAAAGAAAAATATTTGGCTAAATTTCTTTTAAGGACATCTTTGACTAAATTTCTTCATATATCGTACGAAAGTCTTGTCCAATTAATGTCACAGATATGCAATAATATATTTCCCAGAGTAATAGCATTTTGATGTAATATACACACGAAGAGGAGGAAAAACAGATATTTCATACATACAGAAATGAAGTTACACGGCAGGTTATATAGCCATCCTTTTTTGTACATTTTAAAAGTGTTTTTCCACCAACTATTCTACCTACTACAACTCAACATTACCTTGACAGATTTCAACTTGTAGCAGGTCCATACTTACTTAAGTTACACTTCATAATATAGACTATAATTGAGTACAAAATGCATAGGATAAGTCAAAGCAAAAAACATTCCTTAGGTGACAACAAAAGTGTCACGCGGTTCATCACTCCTCCTTGACACTCTTGTTGGAAACACCAGGACATTCTCTTAATGTTTCAAATCTTTCCTCAGGCAAAGTTTTGGTGAAAATGTCAGCCACTTGTTTCTGAGAACTGCAATGCTTCAATTCCACCTCCTTCCTTTCTTGAACTTCCCTAATGAAGTGGTACTTGATATTTATGTGTTTAGTCCTCCCATGAAACACTTGATTTTTCACCATAGCCACAGCAAATTGATTGTCACAAAGAATGGTTGTTGCTTTAGGTTGTTGATGCCTCAGATCCTTTACCATTTTCCTCAACCAGATGGCCTGATTTGTTGCTTCAGATGTTGCTATGTATTCAGCTTTAGCAGTTGATTGTGCCACCATTTTTTTCTTGATTGAATTCCAGCAAACAAGGCTTGAACCAACATAGAAAGCATAGCCTAAAGTGCTCTTCATGTCATCAACAGATCCGGCCCAATCACGACCTAATCACTATCGGTGAAACCAGTTAAAAACAATGTTTTTGACTTCTTAAAACTGATCCCAAACTCCTATGTTCCTCTGATGTATCTAAACACCCTTTTGGCAGCTTGGAAGTGAATTTCATTGGGTTCTTGCCTGAATCTTGACACATATTCACAACAAACATCAGGTCTGGTCTGGTGGCAGTTAGGTAGAGCAAACAACCAATTAAACTTCTGTAAACTTTCTCATCAATCTTCTTTGCTCTATCATCTTTCAACAATTTTAAGTTCTGAACTAAATGAGTGTTAACTGATTTGCAACTCTCCATATTAAACTTCCTTAACACCTCTTTAGCATATCTCTTTTGGCAAACAAAAATTCCATCCTTTGATTGCTCAATCTCCATTTCAAGGAAGTACTTCATTTTCCCCAAATCTGTCATCTCAAACACCTTCTTCATTTCATCATTCACCATTTCAATCAATGCTACATTACAGCCTGTGACTAGAAGGTCATCAACATACAAAGAGATGATGATCAAATCCTTCTCCACTTGCTCAAGGTAAAGTATTTGTTTATTGATGCTTTTGATAAAACTAAGGCTGCTCAAGTATTCATCTCTCCTGCTGTACCGGGTTCTTGGAACCTGCTTTAAACCATATAAAGCTTTCCTTAATAGGTACACTTTATCCTCATTTTCATCTATAATAAAGCCTTCAAGTTTCTCAATAAAGATTTTCTCATTCAAGTGTCCATTTAGGAAGGTAGATTTCACATCTAGCTAGTATATCCTACATCCTTTTTTAGCAGTAATGGCAAACAACAACCTTATTGTCTCAAACGTGGCCACTGGAGCAAACGTATCAGTAAAATAGACTCTATATTGCTATACATAGCCTTTCACAACTAGCCTAGCCTTGAACTTGTTAATAAAACCATCAGCATTCATTTTGGTTCTATACACCCACTTTAGTCCAATCACATTCTTGTTTATTGGTCTATCAACTAGCGTCCATGTTCCATTATTTTCAATCATCTTAAGATCCTCCTTCATTGCATCTATCCATGCTTGAGAATCAGCTGCTTCAGTGAAGTTTGAAGGTTCTAGCATGGCTAAATTACAAAATGCATAGATTTCCTCAAGTGATCTAGTTTTTATCACTTCATTCTTTGAATCTGATCCACTATCAAGTTCAGCTTCAACTTCAGCTTCATCTTCATTGATGACAGCATCTTCATTCTGTGGAACCTGTCTTGGAACCTCAACTTTATTCACTAAACTTAACTCCCAATTCCATGAAGAGTTTTCATCAAACTTGACATCCCTTCTGGAAATCACTTTCTTGGTTTGAGGATTATAGATTCTATATCTTTTTGCATTATCACAGCAACAAACCAAGATACCTACTTCAGCCTTTTGACTGAGCTTGTCTCTTTATCTGGTATATGAGTATAGCATATACTCCCAAACACCTTCAAGTGAGAAACATTTAGCTTAACTCCACACTAGGCTTCATAATAAGTTAACTTATCCAATACCTTTGTAGGTAACCCATTGAGAAGATAAATGGTTGTGTTCACTGCCTCAGCCCAGAATTCTTTTGGCACTTTCTTCTCCAGCATCAAACATCTGCCCATTTCCATGACTATCGTCTTTTTCCTTTCACGGATTCCATTTTGTTGAGGTGAGTAAGGAATGGTTAGTTGGTGTTTGATTCTCACTTCATCACAAAATCTGTCAAACTGGTCCCTGGTATATTCAGTCCCATTGTTTGTTCTTATGGATTTTATTTTACAATCACTTTCATTCTCCACTTGACTTTTAAATTTTTGGAACACTGCAGGCACCTCAAACTTCAACTTCAAAAAGTAAACTCAACACATTCTCGTTAAATCATTTATAACGAGGACAAAATATCTGCTGCCATTCAAGGTTGAAGTTCTCATTGGACGACATACATCAGGATAGACCAATTGCAGCTTGCTTAATATTCTTCTAGACTAATTTTTAGAAAAAGGCAGCCCGGTTTGTTTACCCAATCGACAGATATCACAGACACAAGCATCATCACTCACCTTTGGCATGTTTTCCACAAGCTCTAGTTCATTCAGATTTTTAAGTGAAGTATAATTGGCATGCCCAAAACGTTTATTCTACAATGAAGATTTAATTAAAGTACTAGTAAGAGCATGAGAGTTAACATTCTTCCATTCCAAAGGGAAACTACTATGCTTCATTTCTACTGTCATTAACTCAAGGTTGTTTGAATCTAATATAATGCAGCTACTATCCTTAAATATTAAGGTGTAATTCTTCTCAATCAATTGTTCAACACTAATCAGATTTTGATCAATGTTAGGCATAAACAGAACATTAGAAATGAATTTGATACCTGATAGCGTTTGGACTGAAACTTTGCCAATTCATTTTACCTCCACATACTCTCCATTTCCCACCTTAACTTTTGATATGTATGCACTATTTAATTCCACAAAGATGTCTGAATTTGAAGTCTTATGATGATTACAGCCACTGTCAAGCAACAAAGTTTTGACACTACTGCTAACTCTATAGTTTATGGCTGAAAAAAGGTGTCTTCTGCTATCTTTGCCTGTTGCATCTTCTTCTTTTCTTTTTGTTTTTTACAGACTTTTTCCACATGACCAAACCACTTACAGGATCTACATTGTACACAGGCCTGAACCAGTACTAGTACTTTGGAGAATGGTTTTTCCTTTTACAATGAGGACAGGGAGGATACTTTGTATCCTTACCTATGACTTTGGTTTCAACCTCCTTCTTCTCATTTTGTGGTTTCTTCCCTCCAAAATTGGTTTGAGCTTTATGTTTCCCTTTACAAACAAAGCTCCTTCAACATATTCTTCTTGTCTAAACAACCTTCTTTGTTCTGGGGCTTGAAGAGCATTCACCAACTCAGCCAAAGATATGCTAGCCAAGTCTCTAGAGTTTTCAAGAGAAGAGATCTTGGATTCAAAATTTTCTGGCAAACTTATCAACACTTTTCCCACTACTCTCTTGTCTGGTAAATCATCTCTCAGCAGCCTTATTTGGTTTACTACATTCATCAACCTATCAGCAAACGTTTTCACAATTTCAGAGGCCTTCATCTTCAAGGTTTCAAACTCCCTTCTGAAGTTCAACACTTGCATTTGCCTGGTTATTTCTTTGCCTCTGAAATCTTCCTTCAATCTGTCCCAAGCCTCTTTTACTATTTTACAGATTATAATCCTGGTGAAAATAGCATCTGAAATGGCTGATTGAATGCAAGAAAGAGCCTTGAACTTCTTAGCTATCTCCTCACTATGCTCAACTCAACAATGGTTGGATTAGCTCTTAATGGTGGTGGCTCAACTCCTGTTTCTGTGATTTCCCACAGATTATAGGCTTTCAAGTAAGCTTTCATTTTTGCAGCCCAAAAATCATAATTTTTCCCTGTAAACACAGAAGGCAATGGGGGCAGAAAAACCACTTGAAGCCATTTCAAACACTCACCAAACACTCGGCTATATCAGTGAAGGTAACTCTCTGGTTTTCTCTAAAACTACCGGTTTGCAAGTTGTTCAAAGACCAGTTATGGCTCTGATACCACTGATGGATTATAAACAACAAGGATGAGGAAAGGTAGAGACTTCAATCATCAAACATTGGTGTTACATGGCTGGAATATATATAGCCATTCTTTAGTACCATGGTTTCAAGTTAAAGCAGTTTTGGTTAAACTTGGAAACAAAAATATTAATATGAATATGTGGTGCCCATGCTAAATTGACAATTTTTCTCCATCCCATACACCACCATCCCAGGGGTTGTTGCATTCATGGCTTCTTGTTCAAAGGCATCCCCTTTCTCAAGGGTCTCTTCTTCTTCAGGGTTTTAATCATTTTTACGTCTTTCCCTTTTTCACAGGCATCCACTATTTCAGTGTCAACTATCACCATGTTGACTTCATGGAGGCTTCTTTTTGTAAGAAGTTCATGTGGAATTATCTTACCTCTATTTGGCCGTACTTGACGATGCCAATATAGTTATTCTTGAATAACTTCATACGAATGTGACATATGTAGATGATAGCCCATAAGTCCTTTAGGACCGGACTTCCTAAACTCCATGGTAAACTAACATGCTGTCTATCACGAGAAATTCCATTTAGTGACGTACCACTAAGCAACGTTTTCCTATCTCACTACAAGATTAATTTTACCTCTTAAAAATGACGTTGTCACATGTAAACATATAAAGTGGAGAGGCCATAGGGATGAGTTGGTGGTTGACCAGCATTTGGTTTCTAGTGGCTTTGAAAACTGATTTTGGTAGAGCTTCCATTGTCCTCCAACATGCGGTTCAACCTATTTCGAGCTATAATTGATCTGACCACTAGGGAATCGTGGTGGGAATAATGTACCTCTGTGGCATCCTCCTCGGTGAAGGTAATGGGCTCCACTACTTGTTGGCATAGTTCATTTGGGTGTTCCTGGACTCTCCATCCATGGTCCATATAGGATTCTATCTATTTTTTAGATAGCAGCGTTATCAACGTTCGCATAGGGTCTCTTCTTTGCCTCTACCCTTAGGTCTCTTTCATCATTTGTCATGTAGCAATGTGGATTCTCTTTAGAAGGTCTCCTTACCTCTTTTTGCCTAAGTTGTTCAACTTGGCTTGGCAGAGATGAATTTCCTTGTTTGGATGATCTTATCTCCTAGTTGCATAGATGTTATTACACCCTATCGCAACTTTCATATCTCGGTAATAGTACTATGATCGTGAGTTTGAATGTAGGTCGTGGATCCCCGTTAGGCTGTTGACATCTATTGTTTCTAGCCTTACTGGGGACCGATTGATAGGGGTCAAACCCTTGATTTCCATAGCTACTAGATTCAATCTCTTGATAAGCTAGAGCAAGTATAGCATTGAGAATGGTTGTAGCATGCTCTTGGCGATGTGGAAATGATATGTCTCCCAAATGATGCCAATTATGGTTTAATAAGTGGGTAGGGCCACTGGTAGAGGGAATGGGGGTCACTGACATCCCAACTTTTTAGGAATTGTTTTGTTGACCTCAATTTTTGACTAGTGACTTGACAAAGAGATTTTGGCTTCACTCACGTCCAGGCGTAAGGCTTCTACACACTTGGAAGAGCCATTAGAAGTACGTGACCTTATCTAGTGCTGAAGAAGGTGGTCATGAACACTTCGATGATCAAGTCATTCAACTTATATATATTTGGCTGTCGGATGAACGAAAGACATGAGCCACAAGTATGTGTATGTTCGGATTGTAGAGAGAAAACAGCAAGAGTGAGCAATAAAACTATTGAGACTATAAAATTGCATTACCTTCAAATGATACTAAGTGTGAGCTTTTATAGTTGATAATGTGAAGTAGTTATCATTGAATAAAAGAAACGTGGCCACATCTCATCCGTCGAGACATCTCTCCTATATGTCCCTCACGCAATCCTACTTTTAGATGGCTTTTAACGATTCTAGAAAATGGTCACCCTATAACAAAGGCCTGACTATAAATAGTAGAATTACAAATTGATTGAGAGGCATTTTTGTAGAGAGGTCACATCAATTAATCACTCAGGAGATCTTGTACAGAAGATCTCTTGAAAGAAGCGAAGTGAAAAGATGCCTTTATGGGTTCGAATGCTAATCGCTTCAAAATTTAGGAGATTGTGGTACCTCATCTCGATCATGGGGGTCAGTTTCTATCTGACACCTCGGCTAAGATGGTGCATCACTTTGACTACCCTTGTTTGATGGCCTCGGCTAGGTCATTTAGTAAGTGACATGGAGTGCGGGCCTGAGTTGTTTCGTTATATGGTTGCTACATGGTCGATGCTTAGATCCTCATCAGATAAAGCGTAACAATTGTAATTTTATGTATAGGCCGATTTTATTACTTAATTAGGTTGGTTAGCTTTCCATTTTTGAATTTTTTTTCTTGTTTCTTTGTATCTTGAATTCTCTTAAAAGAAAGGATTGACCATGTACTATTCACTTGGGTGCCACCAAATTCTCACTGGGTATGATTGGAACTGGTTCCCCACAGTTCATTCCAAAAAGGCTTTTCACTGTTCATTTGGATGTTAAGGATGCCCTTTTTGAAGCCCATTTACGTTAAACGATATAAAGAAAAAGAAATGTCCAACGAGGAGCTATTTATTAGGGAAATACATGAAAATAGCCTAAATAGAAAGTCATATTTCCAAAATGGCATTTGACTATTTTAGATTTATAAAACTACCAAAAATACCCCTAATACAGAATTTATAACTAAGTTATCATAATATGAATAAAATTTCATTTAAGTCCTTACTATTTTTAGTCTAAATATTTTATGAGAAAACCCTTATCAAATAGGTCAATTAAAGAGATTAAAAAATTAAGATATACCTTAACAATTAGATTCTATCTTAGATTATTCAGTAATAGATTAAGAATTGAAAATATAAAAGAATATTTAGAATACACAAAACCTGATAATAAATCATAAAACACCTATACAATTAAATAATGATATAAATATAAATCTTGACATTATAAATTGTCAAACTTTTATAGATATTTAAGATGTTATAAGAAAATATGAACTTTAATTTATTTATTAGATTTTTTTTATTTTTATATTTTTTATGATTTTTGTTCGCTCTATGTACAACAAGAACAAGAACCATCTATAAAAGAGAAAAAATTAATAAGAGAATTTTAGTAGGAAAAGAACAAATAATAATATGAAAATATTATGAAAAAATAGTAAGATATCTAGAAAATACAATTGTTAGAAATTTAGATANGGAAGTTAGAATTACAAAATTAGAAAAATATTATAAATTAGAAGATAAAGCAGGATATTATCATAGTTATTATAAATTAGAAGAAAATAAAGGATGATATGTATATTTAGAACATATTCCTAATAGATAAAAAATATTATTAATTATAGTCAGAAATCTACCTAAAGAAATAAAAGAAATAATATTAGAAAAATTAATCATAGTAAAAGACAAATATATATATTAAAAAATTATTGAAAACTATGAAGATAAAGAAAATCTTATATTACAAGGAAAACTATGGATTGTCATAGAATTTGTCCCTTATTAAACAAGTATTTACCAGAAGAAATTAAAATAAACCTAGATAAAAAATTA
Source organism: Fraxinus quadrangulata (assembly GCA_903798255.1). Classification (NCBI taxonomy): domain Eukaryota; kingdom Viridiplantae; phylum Streptophyta; class Magnoliopsida; order Lamiales; family Oleaceae; genus Fraxinus; species Fraxinus quadrangulata. Next base: position 1,077 of record CAIGRB010071568.1, on the reverse strand, counting down.
AATACTAAGATAGATTTAGCAAATCAAATAACCGATATATAGTTAAAACTAGAAGAAGAACTATCTATAAAAGAAAAAAAAACTAATAAGAGAATTAGTAGGAAATTGACAAATAATAATAATAAAATATTATGAAAAAATAATAAAATATTTAGAAAATACAACTGTTAGAAATCTAAATAATTATATAAAAAAGGAAGAAAACAATTTTAAGCTAAAACTAAAAAGAAAACATATAATAAATTTAATAGGACAATTAAAAGAACAAAAAGAAATAAATGAAGATAAAAAGTGTATAACATATTATAGATTAAAAGATTTAGAAGAAATTAAAAAAGGATAATCGATTTACCAGAAATAAGATTTGAAAAATAAATAATAGAAAATGTTAGATTACCAGTATGATCTTATCAAATAAAAGGAGTTAATACAACTATGTTTCAACCCTTAAGTTCTTGGGGAGAATCAAATGGATTCCTTACTCTGCAATTAAATTGGATAAGTGTTTTTTATGGTAGACATATAAAAATATAAATCCACCTTACAAGAATATACAAGATAAAAATATCAAAGAAAAATTACTAGATATTTAAAATAAATTAACAATACAATTTAAAGAATTAAAAGACATGATAGAAAATGTTAAGATTGTATATGAAGAAATTCTAAGGAAATTCCAAAGAAAATCAGGAGAAATAATAAATCAAGATAAAATTGACATGATTATAGAGAAAATTGAAAAATTAAATATAAAGATAGAAGAAAATAAAAAGATTATATCAATAGAAGAAAAAAATTAAGAAATTAAAATTAAAATTAGATGATATGTATAATAGGTTATTTACAGTACAAAAAACTCACAATACTAAACAAGGAGTTTAAAAATGTCATTTGACGAAAGTCTTGAGAATTTAAGGTCATTATTAGAAACATTAATAGACTATGTACAGGAAGCAAAAAATGAAATAAAAGAAATAAGAAATGATATAAATATATTAAGCGTGTGTTTGGTGGAGATTAAAATCAAATTAAAATTGAAAAAATTTCAATTTTAATTAGCTTTTAATCTATATCGAA
>CAIGRB010071554.1:21348-42910 GCA_903798255.1 Fraxinus quadrangulata | reverse complement strand
AAAAAGTTTTCTTATTTTAATTTTTTTTAAAATTTTTTTATCAATCCAAAAATTATTTAATAATTAAAGAAAAAAGCGTAAAAACAAGTGTTGAAAGATGTAAAAAAATACTTTAGAAAGCGTAAAAAAGTGCGCGCTAAACACGTCTAGGCGTGAAAAAATCAAAAAATAAAAAATAATGAAAAAGCTCGAAGTGAGGCGTTTTGCTCTCGTTTCACGCTTAGACGACACCGCTTTTTAGAACATTGCTCTCAACACGTTAACTCATTGTTAAAATTACAAAACACTAAAATCTTATACGAACACATTTGTTAAAGATAGGCACAATACATTTTCGAAAATCACATCTCATCTTGTTCAATTTCAAAGTTTTCAAATGAGGATATTTTTAGAGAAGTGCCACATGAACAGAGCCACGTGGGCCCAATTCGTAGGGAGGGAGGTTCCGTGACCCTGTTCGTTTAGAATTTTCCATATTTTCGTCATCAACGTCCTCGAAGATTATGAACAAGTAAAAAGTTATTTATTTTAAATAAAATACGAATTATTTTTAAGATAGAAGGAAGAAAAATAGACGCGCTTTCAGCGACACACCGACACTGATAGCCCAAGTTCTTGCGAAGTTGTGGTCGGACTAGCCCTATTCTTTTCTCAAACTCCCTTTTGCTTTTACTTTATTTCATATTTGCTAGTTAGGTTTGTGACGTTTGTCCATGGCCCAATTTTTGGGTTCTTTTCGTTGTTACAGCCCTGCTTGGCTTGGGCCCCAGTTCATTATTATGTTCGTGCGACAGCATCTTCGGTCCATGTTTATGAAGTGACTAAATTAAAAATGAATTTTACGAAATGTGTGAATAGTTATTGAATAAAAAATAATTATAAGTAACTCTCTTGGGATCTATTTTAAGGTCAAGATCGACCCCCTCCTTAAGATGTACTAATTATCCGCTTTGAATAAAAAAATTTCGTCTTTGTAGTGGTTTTATTAAAATAAAAGCTTAGTTCAAATTTTTCGTTCGATGGTATGTACAATGTAGCACGAGGTAATTTTTACCTTAAATGTTATTCACAAGGCTCAAAATTCATATGCAGTTGTAATTTTTTTTTCCAAATTTTGATTTGAGTAATTTTGATTTTTACCTTAAATGTTATTCACAAGGTTCATTCACACAGTTCTAATGTGTCTCAGTTGGCTCTCTAAACTTTAATTCCATGTCAATTGATATACTGAATTGTAATTTAGTTTCAAAATTTATGTATTACTTAAAAGTACTTATAAGTAGAAAAATTCACTCATACGTGAAAATTCATTTACAGGCAAAGCAATCACTTATAAGTGAAAAAATAACTTAGGTTAAAAAATTACTTATAAGTAGAAAATCACTTAAATTTTATGTTTTTCAATATTTAATTTTATGCCGTTCTAATACATTGTAACATCAAATACCATATTAAAATAACTTAGGATAAAAAATTACTTATAAGTAGAAAATAAACTTAAATTTTATGTTTTTCAATATTTAATTTTATGCTGTTCAAATACATTGTTAACACCAAATACCATATTAAAATAATTTATCATATAATCCACCTTAATCCAATCCTTTGTATTCTCTATGGTTTTATCTCTCTTAATCGATGTTCCCAACTCAATATAGTGTAGAGTTCAAATTTTATGCAGTGTTTTCAAATTTTATTTGGACATTAATTTGGAAAGTGAATTATCAAGAATCAAATGTTTGCATTAAGATACGTAAAATAATAATAATAATAATAACAACAACAACAACATATACAAAACTTTATATCAATTATTGTGATCATCTTCCCAGAAATTATTGTGTTGGTAGTATACTTCTAAAGAGGGAGATGCTAAACGTAGACACGCCGGGTTTACACCCCTCAATGTGAGGAGGCTCAGGTGTACATCACGGGGTATACAAATATTATTTTTCTTTTGAAGGATAGACATGTCTGCTTTCCAAGTGCACTACGCTGGGCAATAGGCACATAGCAAGAAGCTAAAGAATTGACCTTTCTACTTTACTTACACATAATTTTGAATAAACAAAAATATAATGTTTATCTTCACTTTAGACATAACTTTTTCTGCATTTTAAACTTTCAACTCCCACTTGCAATTTCATTTATATGCCCAAGCTCTTAGCTTGCATTTACTACCTTAAATGACAAGTCAAGTACATGGGTTGTGTTAGGTCTGCCTAACGTGATCGACCAAGAGTGACCTTGCACGGCCTATTCAAAACCAAGTTAGTCTAATTTACGTCTCCAGTAAACATGCAAACTAAGTAAAAGCAACCTTAGTGGTTTGAATCGTTTGATCGTCTTGGAAATAAAGTAAAATCTTTCTTTGTACAAAAAACAGCAATTTAAAGAGGAAGGATTTGAATACATCATGTGAGCAAGCATGAAGAAAAACAGAATTGTCCCATCTTTTTATAGTCCAAAAGAGCATTGAAAAACTGGAAAAAGAAAGAGATTAATAAAGCTGGTGTTTCCTACCTCCATCCCCGCCTGCAAAGAAAATCCATATATTAATGAAGATAGAATTTAAATAAATGTGTAACTTCTCTAACTATGATTTGAAATTACTGTACTTTACCAATGGTAATCCCATCTAGGGCGGCTTTTATGCATCCGATTTTCTCCATAAGGGTAATATGATTCTGTCCTTTTCGCGTTTTGGAAAGCACAGCAGCCAATGCAGTAGATTCCGATGAGAACAACGAGCATAACAATGTTAAGGACTGAGATTTTTTGCCAATTTCTTCGTATATCTTCGAGAACTCCGGCCTTGCATGAATCGCACTCGTAGCACAGAATGTTCGGATCGTTGTTCCACTTGTAGCAGTCAGATTCTTGTGCCACCATTGTTGATGCATAGTTGCATGAAGTTGGCGGCTTGCAGCAACCTGACTGTTAGTTAAAGTGAAAGGAGAATCAATAATGGTCCATTGGGACGATTATCGAAGGTACTCGTTTTTGATATGTATAACACTATCAAACACTTGCTCGTTTATTCAACGAATATCTAGAATTCAATGAATTCGAATCTCAAAAGATGTGATTTTTACCGTAATAATCAAATCACTGAAGAGAACATAAACATACTTTTGATTTTCGATTAAAATTGATACTCAAAACTAGAAGACATGTTAATATTAATGTTATTTAATTAGATTAAGCTTAGAACTAAGTAAATTATTTTTTCACTCATAAATAAAAGAGTTACTTATTTTAACATTAAGGCAGTGGTTACATTCACTCATAATGTTATTTAATTAGATTAAGCTTAGACTTGCTTTTTTTCTAATTTTAACCAACAAACGAAATTATTTTTAAATTAACTTGAATATTTACTTAAAACAGAAAAGAAATACTTTGAACTTCAAGTTGAAAAAAGGCGTTCAAAAGGAATTCATATTCTTGGAGAATTCAATCATCAGAAACATATTTTGAATAGTCGTGTACCTTTTGCTTTTGGATTAACAATCAAACTAGAATGTTTTAGTTCTCGCTTTAAAAGCTTAAGCCTTTAATTGAAGAAGAAACGAACTTGTAAGTAAGATTATTGAGATAGGAATAAACTTATCAACACATTCATCGATTCATTTTCTCATCAAAAGCTTACTAGGTACGTCTCATGTATCATCCTAAAAGTTTAAGCAATTAAAAAAAGTAACATGTTTATTACCTGAATCGGAGACAAGTCTTTGGTCGAATAATCAGAAGGCGTCCACAAAACAACCTTAGCACAAGTTTTTGAACCCAAAATACAACTCTTAACGGTCGTCCAATAATGAGGATCCTTAATTCTTTTCCTCAACCATGGTGAATAATTATCGAGATGGTACTCACTGTAAACCCTACCGGCCACCACGGCGCCACCACCCCGGCTCGTTACAACGAAACCAAACACAGTTAAGGCCATCAAAGTCCCTATAAGCAACAACATGACAACCAGATACACCCAAAGTGCCCATGCAACATGAAAACAAGCCCCAACAAATCCAGCAAGTGATACTATGAGAATTATGAATCCCACAACCAGAAGGGGTTTCTGAAGGAAACTTTCGCATGTTGTACTGCTTTTTGCCATCCATAAACCAGCACCTATGATTGGGATTGAGGCTAATAGAGTCAAAAGATTTAAGAAACCTATCACTGTGTTACTTAATCTATTCATCTCTCTATAGAACTCTGTGTGTGTGTGAGAGAGAGAGAGTGATCAGAGAGATAGAGAGGATTTGTGTTTCTTTTTCTTCTTCTTCTTCTTGTTGATTCTGCTTTATCTTTACGTGGAATGGCCATTTATGTACTTCTTTTTCATTTTTACTTTTTCCATAGTTGCTTTTTAGGTATTCAAATACTTATCATCCACATTCGACAACTATTTCTAATTAAAGGCACTTCTTAGACACTAAGGAAACTTTATGTAAAACTTAGGTTGCAAGTAATAAATTTAATACAGTACAATGAAACACGAAAAGCTATGTGAAAACGCTATTTTTGAAAAAGTAGGGATGAAGTGTGGTAGAAACGCTGAACGTGAACGAGTGAAAGTGTGAAACTAAAAACTTTAATTCAATCCATCGTGCAGTTTTCAAAAAAGGTTAGCAAATCAAATAATATTCTGGTGAAAACATAATTTTAAAGTTGGGGCAACTTACATTAGATCCCTTGCTCAATTTTGGTGGTTTCAATGCTGAGCAAGCTCTCCTCTATGAGGAGATAGTCGTGATATATTTAGTTGCTTAAAATTATTTTAATAAATAAGAAATTAAAGTCGAAAGAGAAGTTATTAAAGTAGAAAAAGAATTGGAGTGAAATGAAAAATAAAAAATCTAGATTCTGTGGTGGAAGATAAAATGTCTTTTATCAATTTTTCAATCACACATTTCATCAATTTATATCAAAATTCGTTAAAACTTTTATTTAAAACTTTGTCAAACAATCATTAAATTTCACTATTAGCTTTGAACAATGTCCTTTGGCTTTGATAGCATGTTCTTTGAATTGTCCTTGCTTGGGTTTTACGAGTATAATTGAAAAAGAAGCTAGTAGAACAGAGGTATCCAAGTTCATATGCTAGAGGTTGAAAGACAAGCAAAGAGCACACAATAGTACAAAATAGGATAATTGAGTAACAATTTTTTGAAAAATTAATGGCAAATTTGGTATGGGTTTTTTAAAGCATGATTAGAAATGGAATGGTTTATTTTAATATTTTTGTCTTAATCTAATCTTTTCCTTGGCTTTGTTAATTGACAAGTTTGATTCTCTCCGGCTCCATTTCACTTTTTTAAAATAAAAAATAGTTATGTCAAGAAGAGTGATCATTTGTAAGTAACTAAAGGATCTTTTTACTCGATTTTTAAAAAGTCAAAAGTAACTTTTGAAATACGAAACTATTTTTGAACGCATTAGAATAATTTTTGGTGTGACACTTTCTCAAGAATCTCTTATACAAGAAGCAAAAACAAAAGCATAAGTCTTGTCTAACGGGCTCTAAGTATACCTTGCCTGATTAAAACTTCGTTCTTCGAAGTTAGAGAGAAACGAGTAAAAATTAATGCTAAGGGTGTGTTTGAGCCACATTATTTTGGATAAATATATTTTGGAATAGTAGATTGATGGAGAATGCGTGATTGATAAAGAAGAAAAAGTTATTGATGTGATGGAAAATATTATTTTATTGAAGAATGTGTGATTGAAAATGAGTGAGTAGAAGAACGAGAATAAAAATTTTAATATGTACCAAACAAGAGCTAAATGATTATTATGGAGGAATGAAGATGCTGCCAATGAATACAAATCTATTGCAATAAAGTCATTACATGATAGATTTTTATGTAAATAATGAATTTGATCCAAATGTTAATACTAAAAGACATAATTCTTATAAGATATAAAATCTTTAAGCTATCTTCTCTTTACAATATTCTTGTATCAGAACAAGTGTAAAAGCTTCAAGGCACTTGCTGAGACGAGAAAGGAGTGCTATGTCTGAAGAAATTATTATTCCCTCTTTTCAACAACAATAGATGAGGATTTCTTAAAACCTTTAACAGTTCGCTTTGAAGTAGTTGATCGAATCAAGGTTTACCTTGGCATTGGCTTGTTCTTCAGAAACTGTCCGAAAAGAATAAAAGCTTGTCGAGGGCGATGAAGTGGTACCTCATGCCCTGCTCCAGTAACAGTTACGAGAGTCAATCCTTTGTATACTTGGCTCCATCCACCAACCTACATATATAAGAAAAAACCTATAAGAGAAACTAATGATCAATAAAGACCACCAATCTACAAAGGAAAACTTTTTGAAAGAGCCCAACAAATCCTTATTCCCAATAAATATGATAGCTAATTTATGTTTTCGAAGAGAATAATGCTATATGGCCTCACTGGGGTTCCAACCCCAATTTATATGGCGTTACATGATATGCTAAATGAAAGTTGAATTAAATGACTAATTTAATTCTATTTATCATTTAATACCATCTAGAGTGGTGGGACTAAATAGTATTACTCATTTGAAGATGAGAAGGAAAAGAGAAGAAAATGGTTCGGATACATCGAGCAACGAGTGTAGTATTAACTTAAGACAATTCTTGTTCTTTAAATTTTGGCGTGTCATAAGAGATGGCAATAATACTGATCACGAGTATACTTGTTAAAATTGGAAAAATGCCAAGATTTGTTGTCATATGAGGAACATAAAAATAAGAATTGACAGAAAGACAGAAGAAAATGGCATTCAATGCCGTTAGCGAATTAATGTTCATACTACTAACCTTTTTATTGTCATACCACGGGTACCATTTAGTAACTGTTGGAAGCTTCAAAGCATTAATTGAATATCGAGTTGCCGTCACAGGAACCACTGCATCGGTATCCCCACTGCAAATAACCAAGTGCAAGACACGGACAATGTTTAAAACTTCCACACATAGAAAAGATGATAGTTCCCACAAACATTACAATAAAAAATTGCAGAGATAATTTCACTCCACTCATTTTTGGCTTCTCAAGTTGTACCAAGAACATGAACCACGGACAAGGTTGTCATATGTCATATAAAAAGTCTGGACAGACCAAATATCGTTCTTGAAAAATAAAATGAATATGCATATTCAAAGGACCAACTGAAAATGAGAAAAGGAACTCTTCAAAGAAACAACAATTTGATGAACTCACTTGCAGTTGAACCCAACTTAAGGGCTAACCCCAACCACCCTCTCATCACTATGCTAAAACTCCAGTCTCCGAGTATCTAATAACAATGCTCAAATAATTTAAAAATTTATGATCAGAAGAATTTCTTGATAAGAATACATTATTAACTCAAATCTAGTTTTTATCGGTTTAAATCTTATCCTCAAGTTCTTTTCGATCATGGTATAGAGCTGGTAGACGCTTCTCATTTTTTCTTTAAAGGAAAAAGTCCATAGGCTAAACCCATCACTGTAAAACCAGTTAAGATTGTGAAGTCTGCTTTTAACATTATGCATTGCACGTCTCAATTTCTCAATTGATGGAAGATGTGCTAATAGAAACTAGTTCCCATTTTATTCTGTAAAATACCACGAAGTAAACTTGCCTGGTTACCAGAAATTCATATCTTCTCCAAAATCCTCAATCCCCACAACAGAATGCCCCGGATATTAACAGAGCAAATGGAAGGAGGTGGCACCACCTTATTTTATACCCATAGTGTAGGATTCAATTTTTCTAGATCATAAGAGATGACGGTTTGGTGATTGTAATTTTTCCATAGGGTGTAATATAACTGTGATCATTATGAGATTTGATAACAGGTAATATCAGAAAATTGAGCATCTCATGAGCATTTCTGTCAGTTTTCTGATGGTGGCAGCACTGGTGAGTTCAGAGACAAAAAATAACAACACAGATGGAGAAAGGTGTAAAGATTCAAGGAGAATAAACGAGGGGTTCATACCTAAATACCCAAATCCTGACACCAGCAACTATAAGTTCTTGATAAATTGGAAGCATGGACAGAGGAGAATCTGCCCAGTAGTCGCCAACAATATCGCTGCAAATTGAAGAATTCACGTAAAAAAATCTTGCCACCACTTATCCAATGCATGTTTGGCTAAGCTTAAAAATTGTTGTTCACAAGTTTACTCGTATGTAAATAATTTTTAAAATAAATAAACTTTTTGTTAGTCAGAGTAGAAATAATTTATGTTGTGAAATCCCTAGCTTAATGTAAAAATATGTAACATCTTTTAATTATATATAAAAAACTAATTTATCTGAACATGTTTGAAAATAAAAATTAAAAAAATACTTGAAAGTAAGTTTAAATAACTTTTAAGCTCAATCAAACATGCTAAAAGCATAAAGGAGACTTCCAAGCTCTAATTCTCACCTGCACGTTTTCCATGGATTAGGAATCTTTGTTACGTTGGCATGAAATGCCTTTTGAACCTCAGGGAGATTAAAGTAAACTTGAGAGTACCTTTCAGTGCATGGGTCGTATGCTCGGGACATCCATGGCTGTATATGAAACCAGAAGTGTAAGTTTAGCTAAAACAATACCGTGTTGCAATTTTTCATAAGCACAAGCAATAATCAAACTTCTAAAATAAGCTAAAATGAAGAAAAGCCCTGTTATGCAAAATGTTAGCTGTAGGCCAGCTCAAAATTTACTCTGTAGTAAAGAATTTAGGGTGTGTTTGATTGCAAGCATGGAATTTGTATTAAAATAAAATAAATTCTAGGCAATTCAATTGTCTGGAACTTATTTGTATGGAAATTATTAATTAAATGTGTTATATTGATTTATTTTCAACCTAGAAATATTATACTTGTCCATTTTTTATTGGATAAATGAGAGAGGGGGGATAGATGAGAAAGAGAAAAAGAGTGAATTACCTGGAAAATAAAAACCACCCTTCCCTAAAGAAAAATGATTTCCTTGTTTTTGAAAAAAAAATTTCCCATGGAAAAATTGCCGATCAAACACCCAAAAACTAGGAATTTTAGGGGAAAATGACATTTTTCATGGAAAATAAAGTCAATCAAACACATTCTTCGAGATAAAATTATGGAAGAATAAAAGAAAGGAAAGGAAGAAGATGTGTTCTGATCCATGTGTGTGGTAGAGTCTAGTTTTGCATTGTGATCAAATGTTGACAATATAAATAACAGGGAAAGTTGCCAAGAATCATTTTATGTATTGAATGGAAAATAAAAGAAAAATAATTACGGGAAGATAACATACGATGAGTGACAAATATGTTAAAGATTTGCTGAAAGTCTATAACATGGTTTGAGAAACAAAGTTCACGTTTTCCGCCACAGTCACTTGAAACATAACTTGTGTTTGTAATGCAAACAAAACTCGACTTAACAGCAAATTTAATGACTGAATGCACGTGTCTAGCTAGTTCATTATTATTTTTATTTTAAAAGAGAGAAAAAAAAATACTTACATAATGACCCCTTAATCTGCGCTTAAGTGAAGATGTATCATTGCAAGGGAGAGTGTAAATGCTATAGGGGTCAATGTTCCCCTGCTCCTGTTCTGCAAGAGAAAGAGCCTTAACACATTCACTTGAAGGATGTGTAGCAGATCCAAAGTCACAAGTTATCCGCAGAACTTTGTAAGTAGAATCAGAAATTAAGCCATGAGTCCACCAATACTCGAATGTGCCAACGTAATCATGGTAATCATCAGTAACAGCATTCCCGACCTAATAGACGAAAACACGAGAGAAGAATGAACCAATGCTTTGCAAAATGAACTTTATAATAGTCAACTAAACGATATTCAGATCACGAGAGTTTCATGCGTAGTACCATGAATCCCTTGAAATTAATTATTGGATTTTGAATTCCCTTGTTTCTTTTGAATATGATTTGAGATAGCTGAGGAGCATAATGTCCTGAAAGAATCAATTAATAAAAAGCAAGATAAGCTTGTCGTCTCGTTGTAATATTGACTACTTCATGTATAAAGCTTAAATTAAATGAATGTGGTATATATTACAAACCGGCATAACTTTCTCCTGCGATGTAAAATTCTCTATGTTTGTATTGAGGAAACCTTTCAAACCAATTCAGAAGAAAGCTGTATGCATCTTCAGCTACACACAACACCCAAATTCAAATTATTCAGTGTTTAGTTTAAGCAAAAATGATATATCAAAAAAATTTATTTTATGGCTTTATATACACAAGTCCTGTAGGAGTGGAAAAAATAATAAACAAGATTTTAGCTTTTTTTTCTTCCTTGGATTAGACCGATTTTAGGCCATCATAAACATAGTGCATACTGAGTAGGACTTTAGAATATAATAAACAAGACTTTAGCATATTTTTCTTCTTTATTGCTATGTAAACCTTCCTATCAAACATGCCAATTCCAATAGAGATAAATCATTAAAAATGGAGTCTATACAATGTTAACAAGTACCTGTTCTCTGGTCACCGGCAGTGTATAAATCCGACGAAGTATTTGAATACGAAAAACCAACTCCAGCTGGAGACTCCAAGAACAGCAAATTCGCCACTGCAAAAACTTTCCATTATTTTAAGAAGAACTACCAATTCGAAACCAAAACTCGTCATTATTACAAAATAAATTCGAGAAAATAAGTGAAATTGCAACATACGTTTGTTCCAGGAGTAAGGATTGAGGTAAAGAGTCTTCCCATTGGAATTAATCCGAAAAGGCCCAATCTCTTCTGCAGCTCCATAAGCTACAGAAGAACAACCAGGCCCTCCATTGAGCCATAGAACCAGAGGCCTTGATTCAGGCCCTCTATCTGTAGGTGCTTCAATTAACCAGTAAAAAAGTGCCCTTCCAAATTGCTTATTCACAGTCACATAACCTGAATATTGATTGAACCCGACATTTTCTGGCTGTCCAGGCAAAGAAATTATCCTATCTTTTTCTTGATCTACACTAGGCAATGAATAACAACTGCCCACGAAATAATACAAGAAAACAAGCCAAACTATGCTCAAAATTGAGTAAAAACGGTGACCCATTAGTTAATTTACCTAAAGAATTGAAGAATGTCTAGAAATCAACGAAACCCAGAAGCACAAATCCCAAAATGTATCTGGGTTTTGAAGGAATTTATCTACGGATTAATGAATGATGAGATTGGCTCATGAAGATGTTTATAATGAGCCAATCGATGAATAGAAAAACAATAAAAACATATAAAACTGAGGAACACAAAATTCCAAATTAATTCTGAAATTTCAAGAAGGAAAAGTCAGCTGCTTTTAAAGCCTATATAAACATTACCCCAAATATACAGCTAACATCCACATGCGTTCTGTTTCATTGAAGTATAGCAGTGAAAGCAGAAATTATCCACAAAATGAACGGTCAGCAAAATACAAAACCCATTTTCAGTTTACGCCAATTAACCTTCAGATTTTTTAAGTTCGATGAAACTGACATTTCATATATGACAAAATATAAATTGATAATAATACTACTATACACAATCAGTAGTCGCTACAGGCCAATAGTGATTGACTATAAACAGATTCGTTGTCATGCTTCTTTTTATGATTTTTACTTTTTTAAACTAACACATAAATTATATCATTTTTGTAGAAATTTAATTCAAAAGTAAACAATTAATTTAAATCACATATTTTATGAAACTCGGAACTTTTCAACCACACATATCATCAATTTTTCTCAAAATATACTAAAATTTTATTTTTAATTTCCATCAAACAGGAAGTATATCTTCAACGTGTCTATTTTGTTTTCTATCATCAAAAAATTCGTACATACACGGTTTTCACTCTTAGAGCAAACAATCTTAAACTTCAGATAAACTAAAAAGGCCAAATCCCAATTTCCATAATTCTCAACGAATGAAAGTAAATAAATTAAAAAATAAATAAAAAAACAAGTCACTTTTCACTAACTCGTTCCTCTATAGATTATTTTTTCTATAGAAGGTGTGAAAAGTCACTGCCCTCTAATCGTTTTCCATCATCCCGTTTCTTCATTACCAAATAAGTTGAATAAGTAACAACTAACGAGCTCACATGGGGTTTGTTCTGAATACGAGAAGAACCGATCACATGAATTAGTATATTCGTTATTATGGAAACTGTTGAAGAATGACATAAACAAAGTAGAAAAAGGTGGAGATCTTTATTGACCTTCATAATGTAGCAAGCGTAGTTTATTATTTATGCAAGAAAGTTTCCATTCCTAATTATATGATTGAATAAGTTATTTTTTTAATGTATAGCTACGTCGAAATAAGCTCGTGTTTGTCTTCCAATCTTTCAAAACATTTTTTTCTATGTATTCATCTTGAACTATACAGTCATACAATAAAATATTCTACGTGTAAACCCAAAACTTTTCATTACTTTTTAACCACACATTCTCCAAAAATTTAATATTCAGAACAATGTTTTTTCTAAAAAAAGACTACCAAATAGGGGCTAAATATGTATTTCAAACAAATTTGTGTGACAAATTTTTTGATAAAAAAAAAAATTGAGGGATGACTGCCTTTTCAAATAAGATTTTAATAGATTTTTTTTTAAAAATTCTAAATTCAAGTGTCCCCAATTGAGATTTTAATTGATTTTATTGAAATTTATTAAAATATAGTCGTCATCAATTAAGATTTTAATGAATTTCAATTAAATCTTTTAAAATCTAGGTATCATCGGTTATTATTGAGGGACTATTTAAGCTCATTTTTTGTGTAAAATGCATTTTGAAATAGTAGATCGATGAAGTGTGTGTTGTTAAAAAATAAGGAAATTTTTTGAATTTACTTGTAATATTATTTCATTAAAAAATGTATTTCGAAAAAAATGAAGATCAAACAAAGGTTGGATATATAAAAATTTCATTAGTAGATGGATTTCAAAATATTTAGATAGATTTCAAACTTGAAATTATACGTAATAAACTCTTTTGAAATTTCAACATTTTTAGTAAGATTTTTATCGATTATGTGAAAATCTATTCAAATTCACAAAATTGTCGACACATAAATGATAAAATCTAATTTGATTGGATCAACTACGAGGTTTCGATAAGTAATAAATCAAGGAGGAGAAATACTTGTTTTTTTTTTTTTCGAGATAGTAATCGGTATCAAATGAAATAAAATGTTCTAGTATGGTATATGAAAGGAAAAAGGAATGACATGACAATAAAATCCTAATATCAAAACAAAAGCGAAGATGGATATGGCGAAATTGGATTGAGCCTAAGTGTTAACTTTCAAATTCGGAGAAATATCGTAATTAATAAAAATTGTCAATCATGTATCAAATCCTATTTTCCCAAAACAAAGGTTCCGACCGAAAGATAAATAAATAAATAATGTAGAGACTCAATGAAAGTTGTTCTAACAAGTGGATTAGACTAGTTCGTACATGAAATTTTACATCAAAACTTATGAAGGATAAAACACATGTATTGAATGCTAGTATATCAAGAACAAGGTGTTAAAACATTAGTTTAGGTGAAAAAATATTAAATAATTCATTTAATTGTACATTTCATTTAGTGACACCTGAAATTATATTATAACACTAATAATACCGAATAACATTACTCATATATCAAATGATAGTAATGATTCGAATCTCTATTTGAATTCCTTTATACGAAAAATGGAAGAATGAATCCACATTGAAGAAATAATAAAATATTCATCCATCAAATTATTCACTCTATAGTATAATAGATTTTTTAAACGAACGGGCTAATCAAAGGAGAATAAAGATAGAATTTCATTCTATACATCAATACTCTCAACGATGAAATTTATAGTAAAATGATTTTAAAAATCGTGAGAGTTAAAATCCCTCTATTTAGAGGTGGGCAAAAAACTCGAAAAATAAACTAAACCAAACTGAGTCAGGTTGGTTTGAACAAAAAAATCGATTTTGTTCTATTATTTTAGCCATTAAAAATTTGGATCGGGATGGTTACGATTTAAGCAATCAACCCATCAAATAACCGGCCCAACCCCTACATTTTTTTATCATTTTAAAATTCATATTTATGAACTTAAAAAAATAAATATATAAATATATTTCTTTCTCAAATAATTTGTATACCGTGTATGTATATATATATATATTCAAATTCCAAATTCCAAAAGAAAGAAAAGCAACGAGAAAAATTGTCTATAGTAAACTCAAAATTTCAACTGTAGTCTTGTTTTTCATTTTGATGTAATTATTTGTTGATAACCGTCGCATATATAGGATGATTTTTAAAAAATTGACCTTTTACCATTTACGTTATATATGTATAATTAATACGTAATACTCAAGCAAAAAATAAAAAAAATACATACTTACATACATATTTTTTAACCTAAAATAGGCGAAGTTTTTTTTTAAAACTTGGACAATTGTTCAAACCGACTAATGAAACCAAACCAACTCAAACTGATTTAGTTTGGTTTTGGTTTGATCCAATTTCAGCAATTAGATTGGATCAATTTTCATTGAAATTTATTCAATTTAGGGTTGAGTTAAAAACCAACACAACCCAATCCAATTCGGACCATTCACAAGCCTATGTCTATCTCCAAAAAACCAATTTAAAATTCCCAAATATTTATCCTATATGTGATTTATTATTTTTGTATTATTTGGAAATGAATTTAATCAATGGACCCCACGGATTACGCGAATAAAAGTGAGCGATAAATGTTTGGTCCATAAATTATGCCTATATTTTGGCTACTATTTTTTCAAGAGCTCATTTTTTCGAAACTTTCGATCATATATACATTATCCCATAAACTAACTTTATACGTAAATCAAAAATTTTTTTCGTATTTTCTAATAACGCATTTTCTAAAATAAAAAAAATTACTATTTCAAAATATATTTTCTTGTAAAAATGAGGCTCAAATAAGAACTGTGTGTTTGAATATTTTAAATTAATATAAATTTGCCAAAATGCACTAAGCACTTGTTTGAGCACTATTTTGAGAGAAAAATACATTTTAGAAGTGTTTTTTTGAGAACGTGTGATTAAAAATTAAGAAAATAATTTCAATTTACGTGTAATATTATGTGATTAAAAAATGTGTGGTTGAAAATGAGTTGAGAAAAAGCGATATTTTAGAAAAATGGGGCTTCTAAACATAACCCTCAACCACAATGACTTGTTTGAAAAATATTAATTTTGAAATTCTATTAAATGTTTGTGTTTTTAGTATTTTTAAGTGTTTATAAGTTGTAGTACGTGCGGAACATGTTGACAATATATTAATATTAATAAAAATGGTGAATCTTATAAAATGTATTTATAAAATATAGTTTGATCACTTTATAAATTAGTTTAATTAACAAAGACATGAATGTTACCCATTCATTCAAACTGTTGGGGATGCCACGTCGGAGCATTCTAGGAAGAATAGAAGATCCACGTGACCCAATTTTCCTGTTATTCATAATTCACGTGTCAAGAAATTTCACGGGAACAATATCTGTATATGAAGAATTTATTTATTTATTTTTAAGCATCTGTTTGGCTAATTTATACATACTAATCAATTTGAACGTGCATTATCCATTAGTTTGAAATACTTTATAAGTGCGGTAAACGTAATATTTGATGTCAATTTGTTGAAAGGATTTGATCAATTTTAAACGAATTAAAAAAAATAAAATTTAATATAAAAATTCAAGATAATAAACCTGTCGTCTCAGAACTCAAATTCTATTATTCAAATTTTATGTGATGAAGAAAAATTAAAAATGACCAAAATTTTTATGCTATATTTGATACATTAGAATTACTTGCTAATACATAAATTTAAACACCCATTAAAATTCATAAATACATAAATAGAAATAAATTCATATATAATAACTCTAGATTCAGGTAAATCAAGATTAATCAAATTAAGATTCATCGAGTCTAGATTAACATGAATATTAATTAATTGTGAATTAATAACACAAAATTCACACATGACAAGAATTTTATAGTACAAAAATGCTAGATGTATGCTTAAAGTATACTCATCCCTAACATTTGATGTGTTGTTAAATGGATTGGGGAAATTTTGTTTTTTTTTTTAAACTGTCAAATGGTGTATTGACACGTGACAAAGTGTAAATAGCGATGTAAAGAATGATGTCCACGTTACATGATTGTAGACAATATTTATTACATAATAAAAAATGAAAAGTAAAATATTATTTAAAGCTTAATGCTATTCATCATCACTTGCATTTAACACTGATGTCATTAAATTATATGTTCAATTAAATACAAAAATTTATGATTAATCCATCGAATTTTGCTTGTGGTACATTGATGGTGACATAAGGGTGTCCATCTTATGCTACCCCCAATGTACATATATCATTTCTCTAATGTGGGGCCCCCCACCTCCCACCGATAGGGGGGTGATAGGTGTCCATTATGAACGCCCTTACGTCATCCCCAATGTACATATATCATTTACTTAAATTTATTAGGGCTTATTCCATTCTAATATCTAGATAGGTGCTAGAGCATCATATAATATTATTCTTATTGGAATAATTGAATTGTAATAAAATTAAAATAGTCCAGAAAATAATTATCACTTGATATTTTTATGGGCAAATCATTAATAAATGATGAAATTTTATTTTCAAATTTTATTTTAAATCACACGTTTCAATGCTATAAATACGGTTTATTTATTTATTCTTAAATACAACAGTTGATGAATTCTTTCCAGACAGTTAGACGAGAAAAATGAATTCACAGTCAATTTTTAGAGTATAATCTAATTTTGAAACAAAGAATAGAAATAAAATTGAATTTTAATGTGATTTGGATTTAGATAATAATTTTTTGGCTCTTAATAGTCAAGAGGGAAATAGGTAAACCCTAACAATTTTACTTGCCGAATTTGATATTCTTTATTGTCACGGCGCCGGAGAAACAAATCGAATCGGTAAGTTATCTCTTAATCTCAATTAATATTTATGCACGATTTTTTATTTTTTTGGGAAAAATATCCTTGTGTTTGTGGTTCTTAGTACTTAGAGAGCTTACTGTGTTTTGACGTACCTAACTATCTATGAAATGTAATGAATAAAGCGTGTTAATATGAATTTGAAAAATTGAATCACAGATTTTTTTGAATACCTACATAGAACTCATTGCTAATTAATGATCAGTGGGAATTATTGGATAATGTTATCTTCTTTGTTAACCGTTTATAGTTTAAAAAGAAGCTGCTTAGTGCTGGTTTACAGCAATCAAAAATTATTTGGATGCGATTTCCTAATTTCTATCCAGTTCGTGTTCTTTTAATTTTTATACAATCTGCCATTTAATACTTTTATTAACAAAAACTATATAAAGTGACTGGAAATTATTTGAGAATGCGAAGAAACGGTTTCCTTCCGGCAATAGACATGGAACCGCTGTTTAGCATTGCTTTTATCGAATTCTAGGCGCAATACAATTTTAAAAAGATTACAGTGGTTACTACTGGGAAGGACTTCACTGATATCATTCTCTCCTGCACACATGTCAAACACCGACTGCTGTTCACAAGGGATATGCCATCTCACATATCCGTCAGTTTTACAAGCGCAAAGTGAACTATACGCAGGCAAAACATTCATGTTAAGCTGTCCACCATTATTGGGGAATTCCCCCGGCTTGATGATATCCATCCTTTCTACGGTGACCTTCTCCATGTTATGTACAACAAAGACCATTACTAGCTTGCAATTGGCCAAATTAATATTTGCTATCCAAATCATCCTTGTTAGACGTTTCTATGACACTTAACTTTTTGTAGTATTTAGATGCATACTGATTTCGCGTGTTGTCTATGTTTGTCCAAAAATACCAAGGGGTATCACATCCTGATATTTGCAATCTTTCTGCTGTGTGAACTAGGCAATTCTAAGCATGCTGTAATATCTTAAGTGCACATTCAATTTATTTAATCTAAATGTTCTTTGTTCTTTCTGTTGCAGAGAAGGTTCATCTTGGTGTTGTTAGCCTGTGATTGCATTAAAAGCTTTGAAGAGCTTTATGGATTTTGTGGAGAATCTGACTGTGGGTTGATTGAGATCTTTTATGTTTTTATTAATCCAAATTTGACAATTAGGTATTTATTAGAGTTACAATTTTAGAAATGATGAATATATTTTTCATTTTTGCATAAATTTTGAGGTTGCTTTGTATTTTTGTATTAAAAGAAAGCAAGGGATTTGTTCGAGTTGAATTATCTCATCAAATATTGATAAAATATCACATAGAAGTCGTAGCAGCTACTTTCCTTCTGAAATATTTGGTTCCTAATTTTATTATCTGGGACTGGCAGAAAACAGCTTATATGCTGGTTGGCTTTAGTGGAGCCTCTCAATAAGTTGATACAGCCGCATATATTGAAATTCGTTTCCACAAAACCAGCTCTTGCCTCCTATAGTTTGAGGAGTTAGATAGGCAGTTCCATAGATTGATTCTTGTTGTGTTAGGCATCCCATTTAAATTCTCCAGTAAGAGAGTTTGATAGTTCGTTTGTTGTGCAAATTGGTCAGTACTCAGTAGTGGAGTGAATTAGGAAAATATTAGTATCAATTACTGAATATTTACTGTACGTTTTTAGTTTTCTCATCTCCACTAAAGCCTTATATATTATTAGAATTGGAAGTCAGAATCGAAACTATTGATTCCTTGCTGCTATGTATGCCTGGTTCACTGCTGCAGTCTCTGAACCGTTGTGCTGCAGCTGATGATCTTCTGCTTGATGAGTCAGCGGTTTCTGCTAAGATGTAGGCTGAGATTGTACCAGCGCTGCTCCGGCTTTTTTTGTCACCTCTGCCACAGCGGTACTTTTTTCATTTCCTTTCTATCTCTATGTGCGCGTAAATATGCATTTAGTGTCTTGGAATAGTTTGAGCCTAAAATTCAATGTCATTTATCTATTTTGCGGAGATTATGAGTGTGAGGATTTATGTTAAAGAATAGCATTTAGAAGTGCAATCTTGATGTAATTTTTCATTGTCGTGATTATGAGTGTGAGGATTTACGTTAAAAGAATGGTTGCCTTGATTTCATTATTTGCTTGCTTATCTTTTCACATGGAGTAAAATGATAGCATTAAGAGAAATAAGCTTGAGATGAGGAAAGAAAAAGAAAAAACAGACTTGAGATAAGGGAATTAAGTGGAAAAGAAAATACATAATTAGGCACTCAAGACAGAGGTTGGTCATCAGTGATATTGTTTCGACATATTAATTTCTGGTGGTGTGGTCAGATGGAACTGGTAAGTGCATAAATTAGTACTTGTAGAAATATGGATTGTTATAATCAGTTCTTATGTTTATTATTTAGAGACCATATGAGTTCGTGTGCATGATATACTAACTGATAAACTATGGATACGAGCAAATGGAATGGACTATTACTAATCAAAGCTTTTTTTTTTTTTTTAATCAGCGACAGGAAAAGAGCGAGAGCAGCACTCTTGCAAATTGATTAGTACTACTGGATTTGATGCTTATTACCTAGTAATTTGAAAGATTCTCTTATGATGTCCAATAATTAAAAAGACCTGCATTAAAAAGAAAGAAACTGGAATTTAGTAATGTGATTTCATTGCGTGTTTTATAGCAGGGTTGACTTGGAAATTGAGAGATCGTAAAGGCACAATGCATTGAATGAGGTTTCAATCTCGTAGCTTTGAAATTCTCTTGTTCTTGGATAAAAGTTCATATCATGACATTAAAAAGAAACTGATAACAAGAATTGACATCTAACTAAAAATCTGATCTTCCACTACTTCTAAATGTAATATGTCGTGGAGATTGCAGAGGGTTAGAAACTATGAGCTCCTCTTGTATTGCATGGAGCCATCACCGTTAATTTGACAAATAAAGTGGTCCTCCGTTCATCAAATCCCGTTCACATGTTAATTATTATTGTTTCATCCTGCTATTTCAGACCTAATGAACAATAGGCAGGATTGAAGTTGGGGAATCAAGGCCATGTCAAGGGTAAGAAATTCTAGTTCCGTTGTCTGCAGTCAAAAGCTGCTGAGCCTTTCATGGGAGTGTGTGGTGTTGACTAAGAGGATGTTCCTCGTAGCCTCCTGTTCATTGAAGGTCCTGATTCATACCACAAAGGCCTTACTGGTAACCCCTTCCTTTCTCATTCTTGTTCACAATTAATGGATCATTCAACAGCATATTTCCATAACAAATTCATAGTTATGTCAAAAAGATTTATAGGCATGAAGCATCTTCTTTCACTTTGGTGTTTTCTTTGATCGCGCCTTTTTGCTTTAAAAAATGTTGATCATCGTATTTCCTTTTCTGGAACTTGGTGGTGCTAAAAACTGCTTCTACAACTATGATAAGGAAATTTTTAGATCTCGCGCATCCACTTGTAATTGTAGGAATCTAACCAATCATCATTTGGTGAATAAATGGTTAAACCATTTTATTTAGGGTAACAAGGGAAGCGTTTAAATTTCTTTGTGCCCTTTTTTCCTTGGAAAAGCAAGTGCCTCCATATTCCGAGAACTCTGTCGGACCCAAATTTTGATGTTGCTTTCTATGAACTGTTGATTTGGAACATGCTATTAATTTGTTTATCTCAGCAGTTTTAAGGTTCTTAAGGAAATGGAGTTACTCAAGCGTTTTATTGATCGGAAAAAATAGATTCTGAATCGGTCATTCACTCGAATAATCACTACGTGCACAGGTTAACTCTGATTAGTCAGCTGGTACACACAGTTTAAACCAAGGCTAGATGCTTGAGTACATTTTGTAATAGGACTGTGCTTAGAATGGGAAGATACAAAAGAGCATAGATGTGTCAGTTATTAACTCGTTCAAAAGTTTCGAGTTATTGGGACCTGGGCTGGTTCAAAAGTCTAAAAAATCTCAACTAGATAGATAATGGATCCTGCTCTTGTTGATGAAAGATGTAGAGCTTATGCTCTTGCTTTGGTTAAAAATCAAATATTTAGTAAATTTTAATAAAAGTTGATGAAATCTGTGATTTAAAAGTTAATAAAGTAGCGGGTACTATAAAACCTGTGGTTGCTAACCCCCAAAATGGGATGATCCAACAAAAATCTTATTCGTTAGATATGGTACGTTAAAGGGGGACATTGAATGATTGTCGAGCCTTATGCTAGATTCAATCTCCTGATCTCTACAAAAATTTAGAGAAATTTCATGCTTTTTCTTTCCGAAAGGGAAGATTAGGAAAATCCTCTTGTTTGCAGCTTTTTTCAAACTTTTGGAAAAAACGTTTAATGTATTCTATTAATTTGATTAGAATATCGTGTATTTCTACAATCTCGATTTAACTTCTCTTATACAATACTAGAATTACATTATACATCTTATTATGATACTAGTGACATTGATAATTATATGCGAGTTACTACACACAATAATATTTGAAATATTATTTAAAAAATTAAGTTTCAAAATAAATAAATTTTTGTTGGTTAAAATTATATATAAATTAGTTACTTTTTTAAAATTACTCTCTATTGTATAGCAAAAA
>CAIGRB010071554.1:4120-20279 GCA_903798255.1 Fraxinus quadrangulata | reverse complement strand
GTCGTAGGGCATCTTCTCTCTTGTTTTCTTCATGTAATTGTCATTTTAACAAGACTAGAATTGTACATGAGGACCAGTGAAGGACCAATGTCCTCTGATTTATAGATTAAGGACCAACTTGTTACTCAATCAGGACCAACACGCAATTTTCTGAAAATATTTTAATTCCAAAAAAGTACAAACCTCTCATAGAGCCTGCACTCAATGCATAGGATAAAACCCTTTGACATGGCATATAGCAACTACCCATCTGTGTCTCACCTCGTCCCGTCTCTTTCATATTAATAATAAATAAATATACAATTAAAAAATAAAAATAAAAATAAAATTTAAATTTAAATTTAATAAGAAAAATAAAGCACCGCACCGCACCGCACCCCACCCCACCCACACCACACACACACACACACCACCACCGCATCCAACCACACACAACTGGTCAAACACCACTACCACTACTACAACCAGCATCAGCACCCTCACCGTAGCCCGACGCGACACCACTACCACACCTCCACTCCGCAACTGCTGAAAACCACATCAGCATGAAAACCACACGTCGCTCTAAATATAATCGAGCAACACCACATCACATAAACACCACCAGAAATCGCGGCGTTGGTGTGAAACNGAACCACCAGATACAGTAGAGACTATATATTTCATGCCGCCGGAGCCATTGCCTTGGGATCGGAGAGACTTTCGCAAGCACGAGAGATCCGACCCCACACGCCTTGGTGCTGCTGGAGGTTTCAGATGGCGGGACCTGCCGCATCCGCTTCATCCGCCTCCTCCTCCTACGCATCATCCCTATCATCATCACCACAACCAGCAACGATGGTTCTCCGATTTCCGCTCCCGTCCTCTTCCCCCTGGTGAGTTTATTTCTTTCTTTCTTTATTTTTTTCACGCGCTGATTTTAGGGCTTTCTTTTGATTTATGGAGGCCGTGGAATTAGTTATTCGCGAATCTTGATGATTAAAGATGATTTTCCCTTTAACAAGTTGGAGTTAGGGATTTTGGTAAACGGGTTTCTTTGTTACTAAAGAATGAAATTTAATTGAAGGAGGAATATGAAGTACGCCAGGTTTAGTAAGTTAATAAAAAGATTCTTCATATAACTTGTATTTAAATTTGGCAATTTTGATGTGGAAACCGGTTTTCTGGGCAAATTTTTTTTGTATATGAACCTGTAAATGCATTCGGTAAATATATTTCGGGCAGATCTGATGTGCTGGAACGATGGAGCCTAGTCTAGGGTTGATACATTCACTGTACCTGCATAGATCTCTAGTTGTTTTGCTTTTTGTCCCTTCAAAAATTGCTGAAATTGTGAGTTTTATGGAAGGAAAATTCTGTGAAGGACAGGCTTTTTTGCTTGTGTTGATTTTTTCTATGTTGTTTTTGGCCCATTTTTGTGGGGTTTGAATGTTTCTGCTGAAGGTCATGGTAAGCAGGGTGGTTGGCACATGTATCCTGAGGAGTCCGCTCGTGGGTTTCCGCCTTTAGGGTCTCGGTTCAATGAAAGGAATTTTGATGACGACAATTCTAGGCCTTTTTTGTCTCGTGGCGGTGGAAGATATTTCAGAAATAGCCGGGAATATAGGGGTTCCTATAGCCAGAAAGACTGGAAGGTTCCCTCTTGGGAACCTCCTAAATCACCAAGTTGTCTTGGAAAACTGGATAATGAGGTCAATGATCAAATATCTGTAGGCAATGTGCAAACATGCAACAACAATGACAACCATGACAAGAACAACTCCCATCCTGATCCCAAATTTGAGAAATCACATAATCAATCTCAGATGAAATTTGAACTTGATGAGAGTGGTAGCAATGCTGATGGATTGGGCAGCACTGTTCAGAAAGTAGAGATGGAGAACTCACTGGGATCGATAGATTGGAAGCCCCCGAAATGGACCAGGTCAGAAAGCTTGTCTTCTCGGGGATCTGGTTTTAGCCATTCAAGTAGCTCCAAGAGCATGGGAGCAGACTCCAATGAGA
This sequence comes from Fraxinus quadrangulata, assembly GCA_903798255.1. NCBI lineage: Eukaryota > Viridiplantae > Streptophyta > Magnoliopsida > Lamiales > Oleaceae > Fraxinus > Fraxinus quadrangulata. The sequence goes on along the minus strand of CAIGRB010071554.1, from coordinate 18,275 downwards.
TGAAAGCTGAGCTGCAACCAAAGAACGTGATGGCAGTCCAGTCTCCTTCTGGGGAGGCTGCTGCTTGTGTGAAATCCAACGTTCCCACTCCCTCCCCGTCAGAAGAGACAAGTTCCAGGAAGAAGCCACGCCTTGGCTGGGGTGAGGGACTGGCAAAGTATGAGAAGAAGAATGTAGATGGCCCTGAAGATGGCGCAACCCAAAATGGATTGGCCATTAGCATTAATAAAACAGAAACTGCACTCTCTCTCTCTGCAAACGTGGCTGATAAAAGTCCTAGAGTAGCCTTTTTTCCAGATGATGCCTCTCCTGCTACTCCATGTTCGGTTGCTTTTAGTTCCTCATCAGGTAAATTGTGCTTTTCTTTTTAAACATATGGACGTACTACAATGTTTGTTTATTGTTATATATCTGCCCTTTCCCTTCCTATAAATATCGAGGATTAAATCATTAAATGTTGAACAAAGGATCAAAAAATCTATATATTTGACAGTGACATTAAAGATTCTCTTACCTCGTTTGGTGCATTTTCTAAATTAAGATCGTCTGTTGGTTCTTGTCTCCATGTGTGGCTATACAATTAAGTGCTTGTTCAATAAAACTGTGCTAGAATTTTAGGTCCCATGGGACTTACAACTTTTTTCAATTTTTCAACCACCCATTTCATCATTTTATATCAAAATTTGCTAAAATTTTTATTAAAAGCTTTGTCAAACTACCCCTAAAGACACATGAGGTCTTTATGAGAATTGTCTCTTAACCAAAAGATAGATATAACAGTTTTGCTTTTGAGATTATAGATCTTATCACCTCTCAGTTTTCTGTTAGGCTTGACATAGATGCTTCAAGCAGGTCATAGAACAAAGATTGACAATTTATGTTTTTTTCTCGACTGTTTCCCCATATTCAGGACAATTATGACAATTTTTTGACTGCCTGGCATTGAGGCTTTCCAACATGTTTAGGTTCTTTGTGAACTTTTGTGTTTACCACGATAGCATTAAGCTGTCAGAGGTTTATCCACCAGTTTCGCCTTCATTTATGTGCTTGTTTGGGAGAAATTATAATGAGGTTTTAATGAAGAGTAATGGGTCCCACAAAATGTTTGGATATGAAGTGGCTGGTAGTTGTGAAAGTGTGGTTATAATTGAAGTTGACTTTGAATTCAAATTATAGCAAGATTATAATTTTAGCCAAACAAGCACTATATAGCATTGAAAGACGGGCAGTGCTGAACAATCATTTTTTAATAATTAGCCCATCTTTAATGCTCTTTTTATTTTTGTATTGAAGTTTCCTATTTGAACTTCTCTTGATCTTGTGCATTAATTTGTTTCCTGCTTGTTGGTTTCTGTCATGTCTTGTTAATTCTTGTCTGACGTCAGTTGTACTTTTTGCTATCACTCATCACAAATCAATGCTGATTTATCTAAGCTTCCAATTGCTTTGGCATCTTTAATGAATTACATGCTGGTAAGTAGAATAATCATTTAAAGCATGTAACATATTTATGACCTGTAGTGTTGGTGGTCAAAGGTTACATCCTTGATGAAATTCAATGAAGGGATGATGTAGCAGTTGCAGTGGTTCTCTTTACTTAATGTGCAAAGAAGTTCTAATTTAGCCTAGCTGTAAGTTGTAGTTTGAAATCTTCACCTTGTCGAGCAAATTTGTTCGAGTGTAAACTGATTTTATGTTCTTCTTTTGAGTGAAGGCTGGTTGTATCGGCACCAATAATAGTTTTCAACTTCTCTAATTTGATCTCATTTCAAGTTTAATAACGATTACAGGTACCGAGGAAAACCAATCAGTCAAGGTAGCCAGTGTTGATCATGATGCTTCTAATTTAAGCTGCTCACGAAGTATTCTTTCACACGCTCCCTGTCAGGGACCAGCTTTTAATTTAGAAAATTTGGAGCCCCCATCTGTTGCTAATTTGAGCTCTTACGTTAGTGAATTGTTACAATCTGATGATTCAAGTTCCATGGATGCTGGTTTTGTGCAATCCACTGCTATGAAAAAATTGATGGTATGGAAAGTTGACATATTAAAAGCAGTCGAGATGACTGAATCTGAGATAGACTCGCTTGAAACGGAACTCAAGTCTTCGATATCTGAATCTAGAGTTGGCTGTTATCACCCTCCAGTATCCAGTTCACTGCCTGGAGAATGCAACTTAAGAGCTTGTGAAGAATTAGTTGCCAGACGTGCTCCACTACAGTTTTCTCGTAGCGGAATTAAGATTATGGAGAGCACAGCTAATGCATTGGAAACTCATTTGAAAGAAGAGAATATGGATAGCCCAGGAAGCGCGACATCTAAGTTTGTTGAAGTGCCTTCATCTGTGCAAGATGTTTTCCCTCTTGATTCAGCAAAACCCATTAACGGTTTCTTGAAATTAGATGTAAATAATTGTAGGAAGCTGGGAGGCAGTGATCTAAATGATGAGGCAAATGCTGGTGATATGCCCGCTCATGTGTGTCTAAGTAGTAGTTGTCAAACTCAGTCTACTGATAGCGTTTTAAGTGGCAGTGGGGAAGATATTTATAATTTAATACTGGCTTCTAACAAAGATTCTGCAAATAGAGCTTCGGAAGTGCTTAATAAGTTATTGCCTGCCAATCAGTATCATTCCTCTGTCTCTTATTTGCAATGTGATCCCATGATAGTGAAGAAAAAAATTCTAATGAGGAGGCGATTCCTACAGTTTAAGGAGAAAGTTATCACTCTCAAGTTTAGGGCATTTCGGCATTTCTGGAAGGATGATCGTCTACATGCTTCAATGAAAATTCTTGCGAAGTCTTCCAAGAAGTTAGATCAAAGGTTTCGGTTTACGCGCCATAGATCTCAAAAGCATCTTCCCTCTGATATCCCTCAATTTTCGTATCCGGGTAATGAATTTTTGCTTTATATATTCCATTTTATGCTTCTCCTTCCCTGCTGCTCCCTCCTCTTTTGATGGTTCCTTTCAACATCTCATGTGCCGTCTATCTGGTGTTAAAGAAATTTTTTCTTAGTATTATATCATTTTCAACGCCCTAGGTAGAAAAGGAACAAAAATCTGCTATTTTTATTTTTGACATCTTGCCTCCATTAATGTTTTTTTATGGTTAATTGAAAGTAGAACACTAAAGTGTCTCTTGATTTTTGTTACTCATGTCGGATCTTTCATTGGAGAATATCAGGTTTGGATTGTTTCTTGTGGTAATTTACTCTGGATAATTAGAATATGCGACATGACATCTTAGAGAAACTAATCTTTGACGTCCTTTTGATACAATTAGGTCAATTGGCTATTACTCAACTAAATGAGAATGCTATTGAGCTTAACTTTTTTTGCCGGCATTTCTCTTGGAGAATTCTATTCTTTGAAACTTTAGCTTGATTGGATTGGTTTGTAACGAGTTCTAAATGTTTTACTTTATGATATAGAATTTGCAACCTTTCCCAAAACCTTTTGGTGCCATTTGATACAAGACAAAAATATAAGGTGTGATATTGATTGGACCCAGTTTCTTCATCTTTTCATCTCCTTGCCTTGTTATCAAAATCACCACTCGTGGTGATTTTCAGCCATGCCCAACAACTGACCCTATGTTGGCTTTTTCTCCATTTCTTTTCCCTGTGAACCTTCACTGTTACTTTGTCCATTAATCTGATCGGTGCCCAACAATCATTTGTTATTAGAAAAATCTCATAATGATATTCTATATCCCCAGTGTCTCTATGCCCATGTCATGCTCGTGGGTCCTTGAAGGAGAATGCATTACTGTGCATTTTTTTTGTTCCAAATTCTTCTTGTTCCTGTAACTTTTGAAATCCCATTCATATTGCTGTTTAGACGTGCCCAAAAAAAATCCCCCGTTTCTTATTTTCTCCATTGCTTTTCCTTCTGAACTTTCAGCGATCTCGTCCATCATTGATATGATAAACTGTTGAATTCCTACATTTGTCCTCGGAAGATTCGATAGTGATATTCCAACATGTCCATGTCATGTTTTTGGGTCCTTGATTTTAGGAGAATGTGTTACTACTTGGTCTGCTGCATAAGACTAGCCAGCATTGATGTGCAAAAAGATTAAGACACCCCTAATTTCTGCTTTTGCTACATCAAATCTTAAGCCTTGAAACCTTCAAATGATAGATACCGGAAACTGGTACTATGACAAGGGACTAAGAGCATTTGGGAGTGCTTAAAACCTCCTGCACTGTCATACATGCTCTAAACTTTGCACTTTTGAATATTAGCAATATAGTTTCAACAATAAATGAACCTTCTGCAAATAATGTTGAGGGAAGATTTAGGAGCATGAATGCTCTAGTTTGTTCTATATAAAATGACGAAACACGCTGTATCATTTTCAAATCTCTTTTTGTGGGCCCTCATTATTTGATGATGTAATCTCTTGATTAATCTGATTAGACATTTGCTTTTTTTCGCTTGCTTGTTCTCTTGATATTCTACAACTATAAGATTTGGAACCGATCAGGTCTCACAGCTTGTCAAACTGTGTCAGGCGGGAAACTGATGGAATATTCAGCGGATCTCATAATTTTTCTACATAAAAATATTTTTTAACAACATTCAATTTCGTATCTTCAGTTTTTCTCTCAACTTTGTGATGTTCTCTTTTGTTGAAATATGAGAACTCACAAGGCCTATCCCTGCAGTTGTTTGTTTAGAACTAAGAGAAGTGAAAGAGAAGTGAACCATCTAACCTCATACCTTCATCTTTTAAGCAGTGGTAGGAACTAGGAACAGTTTTGTTCTTGAGCATATTGCTAGATCAATTTCCTGGAAACTGATTTTAGCTTCGATTTGTTGTTAGACTGAGGAGGTGAGATGGATGGTTTTCAACTTTTAGAAGTTATATGTTGGTTAATGTGCTGTTTATGAGTGTTTGTTTTTTCATGAATATCACACCTTTTCTCTTGTTTTCTTTTTAAAACAAAGGATGAAAAGAAAAATGGCAAGCTTATTTGAGAATCATTTTTCCTAAAATTCATTTTCAACCACACATTCTCCAATAAAATAATTTTGCACGTGGATTCATAATTTTTCCTTACTTTTTAACAACACCCTCTCCATAAAAATCATTTTTCACTTCGAATACTCTCTCTCACACTTTTCATATGATGGAGAAAAAAACAATGTGGAGGAAAAGAGGATAAGGATTCTATAATGAATGTGGCATCGTGGTAGCACCTTTATCTGTCTTAGGTGGGTGGACCACATTGGTATGGATATCATTGGTCCCTTTATTTCGTGTACACTTCATGCTTTTTCTGCTGTTAGATTGCTATTAGTATGAATTAAGTTGAAGCTGATATAGTTCCAACTACATCGAGTGTGATCTATTGTACATGAACTGAATAAGTGCTTTTTGGGGTGCAAAGATACTGATTTTGGATGACTTGAGAAACTTGCTGTCATGAGCACATAGCTAGTTAGTGGGACACACATCAAGTCACTAAGGTTGTTCATAGTTTTGGACTTTCTCATTAATTCCTTACATGGCGATTGACAGAAGGGATTTGGGTTTCAGCAAAGATTTTTTGAGGCCCACTGCCCATGTGTTGCCACTAGCGAACACTGTGGTGGTCTTCTTTAGAGCTGTCTTTCAACGTGTTCCTCGTTTATTGCTTATATTGTCTGATTACCTCTTTCTCATGTTTGCCTTCAGGCTTAAATGTTTTCATGGATTACAAAATTGACTATTTAGTGGTAACTAATACTGAAATTCTCAACATTTGCTTTAACTGGTCATTGCAGATGGAATTTTTAATGTGGTGGCTGAAGCAGAAGTAAGTGATTATGTGAGCAGGTTGCTTTCAGATGCCCAGGTCAAACTTTGTCGGAATACGTTGAAGATGCCAGCTTTAATTTTGGATGAGAAGGAGAAGATGATATCAAAGTTCATTTCGAATAATTGTTTGGTGGAAGATCCATGTGCTGTCGAGAAAGAAAGGTCTATGATCAACTGTTGGAGTTCTGAAGAGAGAGAGATTTTCATCGACAAGGTTGCTACCTTTGGGAAAGATTTCAGGAAGATCGCATCTTTTCTGGATCATAAGACGACAGCAGATTGTGTTGAGTTCTACTACAAGAATCACAAGTCTGATTGCTTTGAAAAGGCAAGAAAGAGGCCAGACGTTGCTAAGCCAAAGAAGTCCCGATCTACTAATACATACCTGGTTGCATCTGGGAAAAGATGGAATCGTGAGGTTAATGCAGCTTCCCTTGATATAGTGGGTTCAGCTTCAGCTAGCGCCGCTAATGTTATTGATGGCATAGAAATTCAGCAGAATCGCACATCTAGATACTTTTTCGGTGGTGCTTACAAAGCGCTGAGGATTGATCATGGTTCATTAGAGCAATGGACTGGTCTTGATGTCTATAATAATGACAGAGAAACTGTGGCTGCTGATGTGTTGGCCGGTATCTGTGGCTCCCTATCATCAGAAGCTACGGGTTCTTGCATTACTAGTTCTGTTGACCTTGGAGAAGGCTATCAGGATTGGAGGTATCACAGAGTGGGTTCTTCCACAAGGCAGCCTTTAACCGCCGAAGTTACACAGAATGTTGATGGTGAACGTTCAGATGATAGCTGTGAGGAGATGGATTCTACTGATTGGACTGATGAGGAAAAGTCCATCTTCATTCAGGCTGTGTCATCCTATGGCAAGGATTTTGCAAAGATCTCACGATGTGTCAGAACAAGATCCAGAGATCAATGCAAGGTCTACTTTAGCAAGGCCCGGAAGTGTCTTGGATTGGATCTGATTCATCCTTCACCTGGGGATGTAGTATCTGATGATGTTAAAGGAGGTGGCAGTGACGCAGAAGGTGCTTGTGTAGTGGAGACTGGCTCAGTTATTTCCAGTGAGAAGTCAAGATCTAAGATGGAAGATGACATTCTGTTGAGCTGCGAATCTAATCTTGTAGGAACAATGAATTTGAAGCCCAATGTTAAGAAATATGAGAATAATAATGGAATAGCATATCAGGTTTCCATAGGTACTGAGCATGTGTTAAAGAATTCTGTGCCTACTGATTGCCAATTGGATAATAAGCCAGATCTTGACTTTGATGTGGGCCATGAGGAACGAAATGGTGTTAATAGTGGGTCTGCAGCTGCTGTAGAACATAAAAATGTTTTTGTATCCTCTGAGGAAGTAGCTGAGCAAGTTATTGAAGAGGCAGATGACCATGCCTTGCCAAACAGATCGAGTGATGAGGCTGAGAAGATAGTTTTGCTTGAGGTTCCTAATGGGCATCATGGGCCAGAAAATGAAGGACGAGGACTCCTGTTACCTGAATGTAGTTTGAATTATAAGAAAGTTGAAAATGGGCATGCTACTACTGGTGAAACGAATAGCCTAAGCTGCTCAAAGAGAGAGAGGAACTATGAGCCACAGCCATCTGCAATTCCTTCTCATCCTTCTGCTGATATGCATTCTTCTTCACAGGTCAATATTTTATCTGGATGCCAGAAGAAGACTGGCTTGGAAAGCTCTTCTGCAGATAAGTCTCACACCGTTATGTTGCAGCACAGAGATTGCTTAGCACCCACGATTTCGTTGCCACGATTTTCTGCTCCAACTAAAGTCTCACTATCAGCCATTGATGACGATTGTATTAAAGATGGGCCCGGTCAAGAGATTGTTTCGGTAGGTGATTGTCATCGCCATTCAGGACGCTCATTGTTGGACCATGTTGAATCTTCCCAGGTTCTCTGTGGTTGTCCATCATCAGTTTCAATGAAAGAGAGAAATCGCAGTATGAATTGTAAAAGACCCATTTTACTTCTAAGTGCCCCCAAGTCAGATGAAAATTTTCATCCGGATAGGCATTCAGAGTTTTATCTCCAGAAGTGCAACAGTTTGAGAAATCATAGTTCAGATGCTGAAGCTTCACTTCCAGCCCAAGAACAGACCAAAGATCATTATAGACCTCAATCAGGTAGTTCAACAGATTTGGAAAAACCTTGCAGAAATGGTGATGTGAAATTGTTTGGTAAAATTTTAATCTCCTCTGAGCAGAAACCAATTTCTAGTATACACAAGAATGATGATAATAAGACTCAGCATCATAAAGCAGGGAACCAGTCATTCAAACTAAAACTATTGGGTGATAGGAGCGCTGATTTCAATCCAGATCAAGTGCCGTTTGAACATGACAGCTGTCTGGGCTGTGAGCATGTTCCTGTTAGGAATTTTGGGTTTTGTGATGGAAGCAGAATGCAAAATGGCTTTCCTCATTTACCGGACTCTACTCTCTTGCTGTCCAAGTACCCTGATGCGTTTAGTAATTGTGCCACACCCTCTGCCAAATTGGAGCGAGCTGTTAGGAGCAATGGCCATAGTTTAAATGGCATCTCTTGTTTTCCGACTAGAGAACCAAGTAGCAGCAATGGAGCAGCCGATTATCAGGTGTTGAGGAGTCAAGAAGTTCTGCCTTTTAGCATAGATATGAAGCGGCAGCAGGATTTATATGCTGAGGTGCAAAGAAGAAACAGGTTTGATGTTTCAGGCATACAACAGCAAGAAAGAGGGATGGTTGGAATTAACCTCGTTGGAAGAGGTGGGGTTCTTGTTGGAGGCCAGTCTACCGGTGTTTCAGATCCTGTGGCAGTCATCAAAATGCAGTATGCTAAGGCCAAACAATTTGGCGCACAGAACATCATCATAGAGGATGATTCTTGGAGAAGCAAAGGGGATGTAGGCAGGTAGTGAAGGGCAAAATTTCTTATTCTTGCCTCGTGTATATTAGTTTTTGTTTGAATTAAGCAGTTTTAGGCATTAGACAGTTTCAAATCCATCTTTTTGTTCAGAGGATTCCTAGGTCTGTAATATTGCAGCAGCTTTGTATTTGTTGTATTTGATGGAAATACAGAAATAAACTGTCAAAAGGTTGGGAGGAGAAATTTCTGTTTTAACTGGATGTGATTATGTTTTGTCTGAAAGCATACGTTATGGACAATCACCATCAACCTGGAAGAGGAGTCGTTCTGAAAAGCAATTCCCTAGTTTTTGCATTATTTTTTATGGATCTTATCTCTGAAATGTTTAGATAAGCTTAATTTAATGCAGGAACGCCATTCAATTAAATTGAATTGACTTGGGGTTTATCATTCTATATTCATGGTACCATGTTCAATGTGATCCCAAAGAAGGAACTTATCTGTTAGGTAATGACTGCACAAACCTCAAGGTACAGGTGGTAAATTTTTTGGCAAGTCCTTGTTTGATGGTGGGGACTATGACTGTCGTGATAGTTTCAAGAAAAAAAAGTTAAATCTTCCCCTCACTTTAAGAATTAGTTACCTGCAAGCTGTGTATATGCATAATTGCTGACTGACAGATGGCGTGGATGGTAGGTTTGTATGGTTAGGTTGGAATGTTCACATCACGTGTTTCGACTTTGGTGGGACCTGATTTCAATTTCCAGCAGGGAACAATGACTTTTCTGAAGCAGCAGTTGGAGTATTGGATTCATACAAATCGCCCATGCTTTAAAAAACATCCAAATTTGGACAGCTGCCACCTGTTTTGTCTTTAATATATTATTGCAATATTTCGCTGACGAGTCAAAAGAGATGAGATGAAAGAAAATTACTCTCTCTCTCTCTTTTGTTATTTAGCTTTAACTCCCATTTTTTTAAAATTCATTTTCCTCAAATTTATTTTTAATCACATTGAATCTCTCAATAAAATAATTTTCACGTAAAACCATGACTTCTTTTTCTTACTCTTTAATCATATAATTTTTTCAAAAATTCATTTTTCACAAAATCTATTCTCAAATAATCTTTACCGAACCAGGACCTAAAATAGAGTAAGGGTATAATGATATTTTCAGTCAAAAAACAGAATTAATCTAAAATGTACATTCCTCTAATATGTTATAGTTGAAAAGTCGAAACGTAAAGTGGAGAATAAAATTACGTTGGTTGGTTGAGTGCAGACTGGACTTTTAAGGAGAGAGATTCTCTGACAAGCAAATTACGACACGACGCCATTTCACGTATTTAAGAAATATTTCAAAATTACAGATATTTTATGAATTACATTTTTTTTCCATTTCGTTCTAGTAATGTAAGATTGAACCTTAGCCATGTTAACAAGGACCAAAAAAAATAACTTTATCCCATGATAGGATAGGATAGGATAGGATTAGCAATGACTTGTTTGAAAGACTTGCCTAGTTAGACAAATATCAAAATTTTAATCTAAATCAAAATCAATAATTAATTTTCATCATATATTTCATATGATTGTAACTTTTTTATCACATATTTTAACAAATTCTATAAAAATCCGATTTTAATCCCACTAGACAAATGCAACTTACCAAAAAAGAGAAAGAAGATGAAATATTGATTTTTGCATCATACAAAAGATGAACTATTCATCTACTCCGCCAGAGAGACGTCAATATGGCCGGACCCCTCAAGACTAGTGATTAAATCATAATATTCATTTCCACACTAGTCGAGTATTAACCATCTAATCTAAATTTATTTATTTCAAAATTGTTCCAACTCCAATGTTTTTTCTTAATTTTATTACAAGTTTATAATAAAACAAATATCCTTTGTAAAGCATTCCCAAATATGTGTCACTTTTGTTGTGAAGTTGTTGCACAAGGTTACTTGATTTTGATTCGACAACTACGTTGCTTTGATTAAAATTATTACATGGCAATTTCGACAAATATAAATCTATAAGCCTCTACTCAATCCAATGGGATTAAACTACTTGAAAAGTTACAATATATTATACTCCACACACAAAATAGGGAAAGAGATAAACAAAATTCAACTGAACCACTTGAACCTCTTCACTAACCTTGTGTGATTGCTTTTGACTCTTCTTGAGTTCGGAGAATGGATGGCAGTGATGCAGTTATATCAATGACCTTCAAAATAAAGGGCGAAAAGGAGAAATTTCAGTTTCATCCAACTTCTGAATCATGAAGAAAACTCGTGTGGTTTGGCAGGTGTACTTGCTACAACCACAATACATACATTATTCGCCGCTCCAGTAGAGAGCATTTTTATGGTCAAAAATAGAAAATGAAAACAAGTCTGTTGTTTCCTTAAATTATTGGTGAACGCTGCGTTCATAAACTTCTCTTCACGAAGATGGCTATCATCTTTTCCCTTAATCCGTGATTAACAGAAAGCAGTGACTTATATGGGGAGAAACGGGACATTAGAATCATGGAAGAACACCATATAATGCTTCTTGAAACAACTATGAAATACATTTCGAGAAGAAGTTAATTATATGTAATTCAGAATATAATGAATGTCATGACTCCATCTTCAGGATCCCCTAAGCTTACAGGTTGTTTAGAAAGTAAAGTGAGAACACAAACTGTGGGAGGGAAACGAATGTGAAATTTGTATGCAGAAACTGAATAGGTACTTTATCAATTCGAAGGCATAAATCTTCATAAAATGTGCTAGCCATTGCCTGATGATAAATGGCAAAATTCTGACACGTACCTCATTCATAATGGGGTGAGGGAAAACTAAACGATGTGCATGCAAGTGGTATCCACAGTCTCCAGGAACAGGATTTTCTGGCCTCTGATACCCTCTAAACCAAAAACAGAGAATACAATTAGTTTCCATTAATCTATTGCATAGATAAAACAAAATACAAAATAATTTAACTAGAAAAATACAACTGCCTTAGAAACTTTCGAGAAAATGATTTATTAAACTTCTTATATAAAAAACTCTGCTTATTAAGAAATAAGAAATAGAAAGGTAGGATTTATACCCATCATGAGCAAAACTTTCATCCACGACTTCAGGATCAACACACTTTGGCTGCCCACCAGCAACATATAGAGGATCGCCTGCCAAGCAGTGTTAAACTATGGTCAAACTATGACAGTGCCAAAAACAAAACAACTCAAAATATATGCAGTTTCAATAAACTCAAATTACATGGATGAAACCCACATGTACGATTCAGTTACAATTGTAATTTTGTTGTGCTTAGCAGGATTTAAAGCCACTTGAGTTCAGACAAATTATGAAGCCATCATCACAATCCTGACCTAAACCAACCAACAAGTACCCCCATCCAAAAATAACCGGAATATATTTTCCATTAGTTTCAGTTACTAGAAGGTATTGAAATGTCTGTTCGAGAATTGATTCATGTAGCCATGGATGAAACCCACATGTACGATTCAGTTACAGTTGTAATTTTGTCGTGCTTAGCAGGATTTAAAGCCACTTGAGTTCAGACAAATTTTGAAGCCATCATCACAATCCTGACCTAAACCAACCAACAAGTACCCCCACCCAAAAATAACCGGAATATATTTTCCATTAGTTTCAGGTTACTAGAAAGTATTGAAATGTCTGTTCGAGAATTGATTCATGTAGCTAAAGCAACATAAGGTAACATGTAGAGTGTAACGCTATGCATATATATTCTTAGACAGATTGTCATTGTAGAAATAGATTGTTCCACATATTTCTAATATGTAATCACCAATGAAACTTCATCACGTTCAAAAAGTTCTATATGCATCAAGTATTTCCTTTGAACACTTCGCAATGCTACCAGTAAAAAGAATAAAATGGTAGGAAAAAAATGAATCTTGCGCGTGTAACTTAATTTCTCACTTGTAGTATTGTATAACAAAATTGCAACACATGCTGGCATGATGAATAGAAGGTTTTTCTCTTGAAAAGTATCCTCTGGAGATAGTATTTTTCCATATACTTTAACACTTATTCGGGTGTCAACTAATGTGATTGCATTGTATGCTATATATATTCCTGGGACATGGAAAAGGGAAATCTTGACAATGATTGAACTTGTATTTATGCATTCCTCTCTACAAATGACTTCTGTCAGTAGAATGGAAGCGTTTCTTGAAAAGAAGTTATAATTTTTCGATAACCTGATTAAATTATGTAATCTTCATGTGCAAAGAATACATAGCTCCAAGAATAATGCTGATCGTCATTATAAAACCGTGAAGTTTCAGCTTCCCTTAAATTCTAATGGAAACAGAATGACAATAAAACATAAGAATGCAGTTTTGCTGTTTGAGAACAGACAGATAGGAAGAAACTAGTGCTAAATAACATACAATGGTAAGAATGAAACGCTCTTTTGAATGCACGGAGATAATGAATTCTGTTATTTCTAGGCACAAGTGATGTAATATCAGAAGAAAAATGTGAACCTTTCACTTTACCTATCAGTGGATGTCCAATGAAAGAAAGATGAATGCGGATTTGGTGTGGTCTTCCAGATTGGATCTCAACCTGTTCAATATGGGAAATCAAAAGCACAAGAAAGTTACTATGGCTTTTATGATAAAATAGATTCCTCAAAACAAAACATAACCGCTTCCAGATGCAGATCATTGATAAATCTCACCACTTTATACAAATTGATATAAAGAATTTAGTTTGAATAGCATGAAGAATTTAATGAAGTGAAAAGGAGTTCAACTCGCAAACCACCCTATTAGTGTTGTTATCACACAGACTATCAGATTCTCTCAAATTATAATGACAACAAGTTATCAACTGTCAGGCCTACATAAACTCAATAAGAAAAATTTGACAGATCGTTCAATAAATAGAATTAAGAATAACAAGCTTTATTCCTAGTACAACTGGGGCAGATGACTAAGTTTGGCAGGCATGTAAGTAAGATCCAAATACCTGGACCAAGGTACAATTGCTGTGCATATTTCTCTCAAGAACACCAACCCTGCTGAAAGAAGGTTTCCCTGAAAATTGGAGAATTTGGGGGAGAGAGAGTTAAATAAGTAGGCTGATAGAAAAGAAGAAATTATAAATGATAAAAGAAATATAACACCTGATACCAGTGCCATGCTACATAAAATGAGACAAGTTATTAAACCTGAAGGAGAAGCAACATACAACCCCTTAGCGACACCAGGATATCTGACCTGTCCAATGGGCTGCTCAACGGTAACCTACCATGCAATAAACTATTATTTGAATATGCAACAGAAAAGTGGAAACAGCTATGACAGCTTCACATGTAGTGGAGCATTGCAGATGATATCTGAGGTTCAATGGATCAACAGAAAAAGGAAGAGGGAGAAAGAAAATTGGATTCAGAGGAAAAAGGAAAATGCTGC